>CM020179.1:41102438-41130926 GCA_009805545.1 Oryza longistaminata
TCCATGGTATGCTATGTTTGACAGATCCTTGTTGGATCTAGATATCCGATAGATTGCTTTGTCTCTCAACATCCATGTATTGCATCCTATAAAATCAGTTTTGTAATATTAATCGCATGCTTTATCAATTTATTTGTGTAATAAATATGCATTCATACTCACAGGCACCATGCACTGAGAAAGTTTATGTCCATCTTTTTGTGATGATAGATGGCATGCAGATCAGCGAAATCTAGCCAGAAGAAACCTTCGCCGGTGAAGAAGTCAGGCGGTGATCGAATTGTTAAATTAGTTAGGCCTTTCTTGCTGGCGTCCATTTACCATTTGTGTAACTTCTCATCTCCATGGACCATCATCAAGTGCATGATCCAGCAAAAATGCTTTGCCAAGTTGGAACTTTTTTGGGCAGTCATCAGTTGCAAAGAATTTTGGTCCGGCAAGTTCAGTGGCCCCCTCTGAAGGCGGATACCATCAACTTCTCCTTTTGATCATCCTTAGAATTGGAGTTGTGGCTCCTAAGCACAATAGGCACTTCAGACTAGAAAGAATTGATCTTTTTTTATACTTGCGAAAGTAATATCATGCCAGTCCAAATTGACAAATATTACGAAATAACGAGAGTATGTAGTATTTTTAAGTATATATTCATTATACTTTATTTTTCAATTAATTGGATACGATATCATATCTTTGCACTTAATAACTTCCTTCTTCGTTATCCAAATGTGGTTATAAAAGGAGCACTTCAGTTGCTTTCTTTTCTCACAGCATCACCGCATCTAGTACACCAAGCATAGAGCTAGCCAGAGATTAATTGATCCTATTACTAGCTTTGTGTAGGCAACGATGCCGGTCGACGAGAAGGCCATCCTCGAGAAGAAGATCGCTGCCACCAGGGTGAAGATGGAGAAGCTGCCACTCACCCATAACCTAGTATTCATGGCACTTAACTGCGGCAATAAAATGAAGTTAGTGGCGAATTATTTGCCGGGAATATATCAAGTGCCGGCAATAATCTTGGACATCATCTCATCAGCCAGGAATTAAAAAAAATAGGACAACAAATTAAGTGCCGGCAATGGACAAATATAACATGTCAATTGATCGCCATAGATAATTTAAGAGATCACTTATCTGCCGGGAATTTAGTTACTGGGAAATCAAATTCACAGTGAACTGTTTGAGGAAATATTGGCAGGCCGAAAATATTGGCGGGCCGAGCAGAGGCTCCAAGGCATGGAAATTTTCGTGGGCCCAACATCCGCGGTGCACACGGTTCCACTCCCATCGCGCCGCACCCAATTCCTCATCCGCGTCGTCTCCACCTGCATGCCGCCGCACGCTGGTTCCTCCTCCGCCCAACACCTTCCCATCGCTGCAGTTGACTCCATCCTCTTCCCCACCTCCTCCGCCGCCTCCTCTGGTGCTTCACCCCTATGTGCCACCGCCGCCGCACCACGCGCTCCACCCCTCTGCGACATTGACTCCTCCGCACTCCCCGCACTCAGCCGTTGCACTCCACTCCATCCGCGCCGCCTCCAAAACCCTCGACCCACCGCCACCTTGACTCACGCACCGCCATCGACTCCTCACTCCTCCACCCCCCGATGCCTCCCCTGCTCGTTGGCCTCCTCCCCACCTCCTCCCAATCGTTGCCGCCTCCTCTTCTTCGCCTATCCTTCTTCAGCACAACCCACTGCATCGAGATCAAGGCAGCACCGAGGAAATCCCCTTGTTCAGGTGAAATTCTTCGGGTATACCAAATCTGTGGTTTGATTTTTTTTCCTCATGGATGGATATGTGAATTTTTTATCAATGACTTGATTATATCCCCAAAGCTGATTAGAACATGTCGTGTATCGATGGGGTTGGGTTGGAAATTTGGTTAGTTTCATGCTTTTGTTAATGTTCGAATTCGTCTGGAATGAATGAATTTATGCATGTTAATAGGATTGTTTCATGTGTTCAATTATCATCATAAATCTTCTTATCTTATCTTATTACCCATAATTCAACAACAAATAGTTTCACTCATCACTCATTCACTCATTCTTTCATTCCTTATGGAACGGTCAGGATCATCTCGTTGAAATCCCAACGGTCCAGATCGCTTCCACCACCTCCCACCTCCCTCGATTGCGCACTCCCCTCCCCCCTTTCTATCGCTCATGCGCCGCCGGCCCTCCCCAATCGCTCCCCCTCTCCAACCCTAATCTCTCCCTCTCACCCGGCGCCACCGCCGTCGCCGCCGCCCTCGACTGCCGCCGCTCCGCCGTTGTTGCATCCGTCGTCTCGCTGCCACCGATCTCATCGCGTGATTTCCTTTTCTTATCCCGAATCGTGCAACCCTCTCACCCTAACCCTAATCTTGTCCCCACCGACCGACGCGCTGTGCCGCCCGCCACCCACTTCCACCATCAACCGTCGCGCCGCCCCCCCGCTCTGGTCCATGCCGCCGCAAGTTCGCCGTCGCACGCCGCGTCACCCGGATCAGCGTTGACGTCGCACGCCTTCCTCCCACATCGCCCGGCTGACTACGCTACTCGGTTGAGTGCGTCTCAAGGTCCATAGGCTGCCATCAGCCTACGTCACGTGTACAACATGTCCTGCACGTCGGAACACGACGCCGGATGTCAGGTCTCGGTCAACCTATAAAGCTCGTTTTGTCACGATCTGAGATTGTACCAGTGTTGGACCTACACGGGCTTGTTACATTCTGCTTCGCGACAAGCCAGTGCAGTCAAGCTGTTTATTGGTTATGAATCTGCTAGCCTCGATAAAACTTGAACTGATTCATAGTCAGGCGCTAGAATATGGTTAGCTCGTTTTCGTGCATGCTGTTATAACTGATGTAAAAATGATTGATGGGTTGAACCAACTTGTCAGCTTAACGATTGTTATATTTTCTTAAGCTTGCAGAACCAATTTATATCATAGGCCAGTTGATTTAAAATGCTGAAACAATGCGCTGAGCTAAAATTTTGGTTGAAATAGAATCCTGAGAGCCTGCTCTTCCTTTGCTAGCTATAAGAATAAAGCTAAAAAACTGAAACAAAACTCAGGTAAAAAGTGAGCCAAATAAATAACTTGGAGCCTTGAAATAACTTGGAGTTCTCGTAATGCAGCCTTGGAAATGAGTAATGTGATCTGGTTTTTTCTTTCTAATGCAGACTACTTTGATATGGTTGAGACTTCATAATTAGTACACTTCCTCGATGACCTCAAGAATGCGAAATACAGAGACAATTTCTTAACTGAATTATGATCTTAGATGTCAATTTGGACATGCATGTACAATATTAATGGTGGAAAATGCTATCCAATATCCATAGAACTCTAGCTTAATTTTCGGGTAGAGACCAGTCAATTTGAACTTTTGCAGGCTTTCTACTTGGTACAAAGAGATTATTATGGAAGCTCATGCTTTTTATATTATATTTGGTATGAAGTTGAGCTTTACAACTGGTTAATAATTTTCATGGTTTCTTTGCTACCATCTTTACCAATAATATTTGTCCTAATCTTTTAAGTAAAAGAATAAAATCGATCATTTGGAAGGTTGAAATCTGAATTTACTGCTGAAAAACAAGTTCTTATGATTCTCTGAACTTGAGCATGTCCCTGAACTGAATGATATGTACTGATAGATATCTTACGAAAAGTGCACATAGCTGTAATGCTATCTCTTAACTGATTTAATGCACTGATAGATACTCACTAGCGAAAGTTAGTCCATAAGTCTTTTCTATTAGCTAATAGCTTCTCAGGATTATTTTACCTGTTCTATTGACAGACTGATAGAGCTGTCAATTTTTTTTCAGGGTTTCTACTAACTCTCTAGGACAGCCATATATCTTTGAGAATTTGATTTTATCCCCCATTTTGAGTCTATACAGAGACTGCTGTTGACCTTGAATTTATCCCACAGCATTTTGTGTGCATGGAAATATACTGAAGTCTTTTTTTCGCAGTTATTCACAATAAATCTGGTACATTGAATATTCAGTTTAATTCATATCTGATTTCAAACAGAGAATGTTTGCTATGTGTCACTAATGACCCATTTCAACAAAGGTTCTGCACAAATCTGAAGATAGAGTTATGATTTTCTCAAATTAACCATGATGTTATCCTTCCTTGAACTATTCATGTAACTAATTCGGATAGAATATATAGCTTCTATGCACATATTGTATGCTTTTAAATCAACTGTAAGTTTCTTCCTTGAACAGCTGCATTCTATCCTTCAATGTCTTCACAAAATACTTCTTTTTTTCATCCTATCCATTTTTTACCGTCTATTTAATCAAATGGCACGGTTTTTTTCGAAAGGGTTTCACCAATCCATATTATTATCCATTTACTGTCATTACCACTTAATCGTGGTTGCTGCATGGAAACAAAAATGGTTTCTCTTTCATTGTTAACAGAAGCTATGAACATCAGTGATATAAGCGAAATCAGTGATATTATGTGTATGTGTGACAAAAAAAGAGTTAATTATCTGCATGTGTTTCTCAAATTTAGATAGCAGGCCTAATCTTTTGTCGAGCTAGGAGAAGCCCTGAGTGCCCTGGTTATGGATAACCTGGAGCTTTTTTATATTAAATGAACTGGAGCTAAAGAGTTTTTATGTTCTGTTGTAGCTGCCAGAATGGAAAATGCCTGAACATTGCCTCTGAAGATGAGTACATCTTTTTGCAAGTCTTGATCTGTGCACCTCTTCAGCTGGTTGCCAGCATGAAAAATTTATGATTCTGACATATGTCTGTGAATATGTTTGTAACAATGAATTCTAAAAACATATATCTCTGAATACGTTTGTAAATTTAGTTGGATTTTGTGAAGTTTTCAGTGAGCTTTGGAATGATTATGAGATAGCTAAAGATGACTATTGCTTGTATGGACAACATGGTCTTGTATCATTGACTTGGTTGTAATATATTTGGAATTGTTAATAACTGTGAACTGATGTATTGTATTCAAATAATTGAAGCCTTGAATTGGTCTCAACTTGTAGATAGAAGAAATTCGTATCAAAGATGTTTGAATTGTTTGTTGCCTGTGTGTGGACAATGGAATCCGTGTTTTTCTGTTGGATGCAAATATGCTAGTGTCATACTATCTGCCGGTGATGTATACCTTGTAGGGCAGATAAGTTGCTGACCATCCATAAATCTGCCGGTAAAGCTATTCAGTAATTAGGGCAGATGACTCGACGGAGACAATATTATCTGCCGGGAAAGCTTTAGAGTATCTACGGCAGATAACTGCCGGGGATTTGATATCTGCGCGCAAAGGGCATTCCCTACAGGACTTTGTAGGCAGTTAACTAGTGCCGGGAATGCTTTTTCCTGGCAGATGAGCTGCCACAGAAACAAACTTTCTAGGGCAGTTGCACTGCCATAGCACTATGTCATGGTGGTAAGTGTGCAGCGCACCACCCGTGAGATGGAAATCAAGCTCGTCATCTGGGACCTCATGTCCGGCCATCGCAGAACCTTGACGACCTGTCCCTGGATTTTGTTGACGACCCTACCAGAAGGCCATCCAAGAAGCGTATCCAGGAGGTCCGGGAACGTATCAGAGAGTAGCGTTCCAAGGAATTCTCCAAAGCCACCTAAGGGGATCGATGCAATGGTAATTGCGCACTGCTTTGTGGGATGCACCCTGCTTGCATGTCCGCACATGTACATTTGCTTTGGTTTTACTGCACACATTGCTCCCATCAGTCCTAATTTGAGTTGAGTCGATCACACTGTCACCACCACCAGTTTCTTTAAAGTTTTGTAAAGCATGTACATTTGAAAGCTCAGCTTTATAATCATAGTCAATAACTCATATGACGTGCTATAAAGAAATTTTGGCTCATACTTTCCATGTTTTTAGTTTGACTACTATACGGCACGCCCCCAAACACCCACCCAACACTAGGGGTGGGCATTTGGTCTAGGCCAAGATATTGGACTGGGTAATTCAATCCTTCGAAAATGACAACCGACCTTGGTACAAACAATTTAGCACCCATAGATTTCTTTCATTCTCAGTCTTTGGCCACATTGAAGTACTATGCTAGACGACAAGCGTGGAACCAGGAGACCATGGATAGAGATGTCGGACAGGGCCCAGAGTAAGCCCTTTAGGTGGTGGCCATGGGCCAGCCATACAAAGAGCTAGGGAAGGGCTATTTGGTGGACAGTCAGCGTGGGATGAAATCCATGGAGAGCACTCCTCGAGATGGAATCTAAGAGAGGAAGAGAGGGTCTTCTAATATGCGTGGATGGGTAAGAGGACCAAGATAGATGGACCTGAAGACTAGAAATCGTTTGGTGAGCTAGAGATCGAAGGTGCGTATGCTTATAAGGAGTGAAAGAAACATGAGATAAGGATAATGTTCACATATAGGGTATAGATCGAAGGCGATGGTATGACTTAATAAGGAGCGAAAGAAAGAGAGAGTGATGGATACTGTTCAGCATAGGGTAGTTTGGGTACCGATGCAATTGACAAAATTACCAAAAACGATCATCTTCTCAAACCTAAGACCGAAACTAGGAACTAATGATTCCATATTCGAGCTTTCTATGTCTGGTTTGGGTTTCTTTGCACTCCTACCCAATGCCTCCCATGCATACCCCAGCTTTCCTAACCAAAGTGGAAATTTCGGTCTCGATTTTTTTTTTTGCCCACCCATACCCAGCACTCACACGCGTCCACCAACTCTTCTACACAACAATGTGGTAAATTCTTGTAAAACTAACCAATCCGCTCATTTGGTTATCTACCCACGTAAACCAACCATCTCCATTCATCCAACATCATCCAGTCATGTTATTCAAATCTATAGAGATCGAATAGGATGAACACACAACAAGCAGCGCTGGCCTTACTCGCCTATGTTCCTCCGAAAGCAACATACATGAGCCGAGACCATGCCCCGGCCAGGCCTTCCCTCACCACCAACTAGACCACCTCCATGTGTCATTCCTCCTTACCACCCCTGGCAGCAGATATGTACAAGAGCCGCTGTCGCTAGCTGGTCCATCCCAGCTACCATCCTAGGGCCCACCTCGTTTAACACTACTGTGTCTTGGCCAACTGGAATCTAGCGATGTGAATATAGGCGAAGGGCACTTGCGTTCTGATGCACCAACACAGCTCTGACTCTCCACTGTCAACGCTAGTCACTGCCAGCAGAATCTCCTGTTTGGATCTTCAATCTTGCTTGGTGCGCCACTTTCATCCAACCGCCTCGCTCGGGCATGTCCACACCCACACAAGAACTCGAGCTCATGAACACTCCGTCCATATAGTATGATGGCTCAATCAGCACTACCTATTTTTCACAGCTCAATCACCAACAACACCACTAGATATTTGGGTTGCCGATAGCGTAGCCATGGCCTGTCTCCAACCCAATGATGACGTCACTTACCTCCTCCACGTTTTTGTCAACCTCACCTAACAGCTCAGCGAACCCATATCGACCAACCTCACAGTCCCGGCACTATCCATCAATTGCCTTGGAACCCATAATTTCAGCCATAGTCACCCAATGCACCTAGGAGACCAAAACCTGATCATGGCAAGCACAGGTACTACCGATATTAGCCACATGACCCCTGGAAGGCAATCGGAAGTCTGGACCTCTTTTGGCAGCTCTAGTACCAAGGCATAATGGAGCAAGCATATACATACCCCTTCTCCAAGCTCGCACAACTCGCTAAGTGGAACAAACATATACTACAGAAAACATCGTTAGTGTCTGGTTGGGGGAAACCGCCATAGGTGCCGGATTTCAAACCGGCACCAAGAAGGCGGCACTGATGACCCTAGTCAAAATTACCGCGTTCCAGAACCAACACCTTTGAGGCGCACATGATCCCAAAATGATGCCTCAAATCCATGAACACATAACTATAATCAATAATCCCAAGAAAAACAAAAACATCTAGATCAAATCGAGGACAATCAAACAATCAATAAACATCAAAACATCAAAGAAAACTGGCCGATGCTCGTTGCACCCAGCCGGCACCCCCCAACCCACCCTAGCGCGATCCTCGCCGTGCCTCCTGATCCACCGTCGCACCACCAACCAGTGGCCCCACCGCCTGGATCCACGCTGCCGAGCGCGTGAGCACCGCCATGCTGCCGGAGCCTGCGGTGCTGAGGGGCGATAGGCCACCGCTCGCCGTTGAACATCACGACAATCATGAAAATATAAAATGGTACAAACATTACTACTTGACTAAATACAACTAGGTGGAGATGCGAGAGAAATCATGAAAAATATATAATGGTAGAAACATTACTAGTTGACTGAATCACTAGTGGAGAATGGAGAGAACAGGTCGTAAACTTTTTACCCGTATTGAGGCAAAGAAATTTTGACAACTACTACACAAAAAGGCACATAGTGGTCGGCACTATATAGGTGTCGGAAGTGCTAAACCGATAATATTTACCATCTCTGTGGGCTAAAAACACAAAAACCGACACCTTTAAGCAACTATAAGAGCTGGTTCTAAAGAAAAACTACAGGTATAGTAAGATGTCGATTTTATTAAAAAAACGAAACGTTTAATATATTATAGGAAGAGTTAAAGATACACATGGGTCCTTAAACTTGTTTGATCTTCTCATCCCGGTCCCTAATCTCTGAAACTGCAGATTTGGATCCTTAAACTTGCTAAATGTATCACACAAGGTCAAATTGACACGGCTGCAAAGACAGATCAATGTACTTTCTACGTGTACAGCAACAATCTTTGCATGGGTTCCCCATGTGCACTACATATACAACTTAAAAGGACCCTCCAAATTGAGTTCCTTCTCAATACCATATACCATCTGTCGTGTTTTCATCCCACGTACAGAGGCCGGCCCGCTGCTAGGGCCAGGTGGCGTGATTCGGCAACGGTCCACAACTTCCACCCCGACGACGCAAGCCGTTGAAACCGGCGAATGAGAGGATTGATCCCCTGCATGTCTGCTTGTGGATTTGATTGCATCACAAAAAAAGTCCAACGATGGTTCTTGAGTTGCCGGCGAAGAAGGGAACCAATGCCCTACTATGGTGAGCTCTTTTAATTCTCCTAAATCTGTAAACTGATTGGTGCATGGGTACTTGGTGATTGATGTCCTTGTGGTTTGGTTTAGTAAACGTTCAATTTTTGGTTGAGTGAAATTTAGGGTTTTGCTTGTGAAATTTAGTGGAGGTTTGTCGGGTTTTTCTTATTTTTGGTTGATGGATTGTGCAATGTAGGAACTGATTCAGATACATTTTACTCTTGAGGTGGCATCATGGTGGTTTTTTTCTCGGGCATGGCCAGAATCGGTCTTACGTAGATGAGAAGGTGACCTGGTTTTGATCACTGTGAGGCCCAAAGTTGGAATATGCTTTGGATAGGTGAATTCATTGCAATGCTTGGCTATGCAGATAGCGTGAAGACTTATTGGTTGCTACGAGGAAAGAGACTTGCAGATGGACTGAGGTTGATTACACGAGAGATAGAGTACTGGCTGCAATGAAGTCATTTGTGGAATACTGTGAAGAATTTTGTTGTGTACTTTGATCATGGGGAGACATTATGGGAACAATAATTGGGATGACACTGGTGGGAGATTTTTGCCTAAGGTACTTAGCCCAAGATAGGTAACAGTTGTTGAGAACAAAGAGGGTGAAAGGCTTCTGAGTTTTATTCAAACAAAGTCAATTCCATAGAATTGGTTGAGGGGGGACAGAGATAGTGAAAGTGATAGTGATGATAGTGACTTTATGGATAGTGACTATGAAATAGATGATGGGGATGATGACTTATTTGAGGATAATGTAGATGATGATGTATCACCTAATGGTATAGTGAAAAAGAAGAGTAAGAAGGGAACAATCAGTGAAAATAAGGCAAAAACCATGGATGTTCAGTCTGCTGATGATGTAGGTTTTGATGAGGAACAACTACAACTTCCAGACTATGATGGCGATGAAGATGGTCAAGTGAGATTGAAGTTCAAATCGTTTAGGTCATAGGACACGAGCACATCCAATTTTCAAAGTTGGCATGGTATTCCAATCAGTTGAGGTATTGAGAAAAGCAATAATTGAATATAGTCTGAAACAAAGAGTGGAAGATCAGATGCCAAGAAATGATAGGACAAGGATCAGGGCACATTGTGCAGAGGGATGTTCCTTGGAATCTATATGCTTCATTTGATAGAAGGACAAAAACTTTCATGGTGAAGACCTATGTTGGAGAGCATGAATGCCAAAGGAATGGATTCTTTATGTTGGAGAGCAATGAATGCCAAAAGGAATGGATTCTTAAAAAGATGCACTTGAAAGTGGCTTGCAGAGAATATGTTGATACATTCAGAACAGATGAGAGAGATGACTCTTGGCAGCTTTGCAAGGACAAGTATAGAGAGAGTGGAACTTGACACCTTCTAGGAGCAAATCTTCTAGAGCTAGAAGGTTGTCATTGAGGCTATATATGGTGATGAGGTTGAGCAGTACAACCAACTATGGATTATGGTTCAGAGTTAAGGAGGGTCCAATCCTGGGAGTACCTTTTATGATTTGAATGATGGTTGTTTCAACACTCTGTACATGTCCCTTGATGCATGTAAAAGGGGTTTTCTTAGTGGGTGTAGACCACTGATTTGCTTGGATGGAATGTCATATCAAGACTAAATGGTGGCCAACTATTAACTGCTGTTGGAATTGATCCTAATGACTGCATATATCCAATTGCAATGGCTTTGGTGGAGGTGGAGTCATTGTCTTCCTGGAGGTGGTTTCTTGAGATCTTGGCATTGACAATAACATATCCATGGACTGTAATGACAGACATGCAGAAGGTATAAGTGCAAGCTGTATTCTTTTGAATTGTTCAATTTTAACATGTAAATTCTTATGACAACTGTTAATTCTGCTATTTTACTTGTGTAGGGCCTTAATACTAGCAGTCCAACAGGTTTTCCCTGATTCTGAACATAGATTTGTGTTAGGCATCTTTATTCCAACTTTCAAGTCCATTTCAAAGGTGAGAATTTGAAGAACCGGCTATGGGCATGTGCTGGTCTAGTTGTAATAGATGAGTGGAATGTCAACATGGAAGAAATGAAGAATTTAAACCAGGAGGCATATGATTGGTTGAGGTAACATGTCGCCTAATACATTGGATTAAGAGCTTTTCTTTAGTGACTTCCCAAGTGTGACATCCTGTTGAACAACAACTGTGAGTATTTAACAAGTACATTTTAGAAGCTAGAGAGTTACCAGTGTTAAGTATGTTGGAGAGGATCAAGGGCGGCTAATGACTAGGTACTACAATAAGCAGAAGGAGATGGAGGAGAAGTGGCAAGGACCAATATGTCCCAAGATTAGGAAAAAGTTTCAATAAGAATGCAGATATGGCCAACAATTGTTTCAATTGCCAGCTGGTAAGGAATTTTTTATGGTGCAACACAAGCATTTTAGTTACATTATGGACATTCAAACTAGGCATTGTGACTGCAGAAGATGGGATCTGACAGGAATTATCCATGCTTGAGGAATGAAAGGATCCCTGCTGAGTCAGTTTTTAGCTGCTTATTACACAACAGAGGCTTACTGTAATGCTTATGGCTACCATATTTGGCCATGTTCAGACAAAACAAAGTGGAAGTAGATGGACTTGAAGTAAGACCTCCAGTTTATGATAAGAAAGTTGGCGGCCAAAGAAATGTAGGGAGAAAGCAGCCACAAAGAAGTTCAGGGCAAAAATGGACCAAAAATGTCCAAGCATGGAGTTGAGATGCATTGCCTCCTATTGTCAACAACCTAGGCCATACAAGAAGGGGCGTCAATTGAGAAAAGACAGGATTAAGGCTAAACAACAACCAAAGAAAAGATCGCGCCACTGTGTTGATGATGAAGCAGAAGCTGATCTAGAGCCTGTTGTTACTCAGGTATGTACAGAATATAAGTTCTACAAACATCAATTATATATATTAATTCTGTTCGTCACAAATAATTCTTGTTCTTAATACAGGATGTGATGCAGCCATGTCCAAGTATTCAGCCTTATCCAACCAATACAATGCTATCACAAATGGCTGTAGAATCATCACAACCTAGCAAAGAGCTTTGCAGGCAGAACCTTTACTGATAGTGCATATATCTTGTCCAACCAACCTTCAGCTAGACCAGCCCCACTAACCACAGCCAACCAAGGAAGGAAGAGCTACAGCTGCTAGTGGTGGTTACTGGGAAGAAAGGTGGCTTTGGTGGCAAAAAAGAGGCTGCTGGCTCATCTCTTGGTGCAAAGAAGCCTGATGGAAAAAGTCTTCTAGAAAGAAGGCTGCAGCAAAGAAAAACTACGTCGATTGACTCAAATAATTAGAAGAATCTCTCTTATAGCCGTGTCACCTCCAGCCGGCGACCCCACCTCCACCCTAGCGATCCTCGCCGTGCCTCCTGATCCACGTCGCACCACCAACCAGCGGCCCCACCGCCGGATCCACGCTGCCGTGGGGCGAGCACCGCCATGCTGCCGGAGCCTGCGGTGCTGAGGGGCGTAGGCCACCGCTCGCCGTTGAACATCACGACAACCATGAAAATATAAAATGGTACAAACATTACTACTTGACTGAATAACTAGGTGGAGATGGAGAGAACATCATGAAAAATATATAATGGTAGAAACATTACTAGTTGACTGAATCACTAGGTGGAGATGGAGAGAACAGGTCGTAAACTTTTTACCGTGATAGAGGCAAGAAATTTTGTACACTACTACAAAAAGGCACATAGTGGCCGGCACTATAGGTGTCGGAAGTGCTAAAATCGGTACATATTTACCATCTCTGTGGGCTAAAAACACAAAAACCGACACCTTTAAGCAACTATAAGAGCCAGTTCTAAAGAACAACCTACAGGTATAGTATAGATGTCGATTTTATTAAAAAACCGAAACGTTTAAATATATTATAGGAAGAGTAAAGTACACTGTGGGTCCTTAAACTTGTTTGATCTTCTCATCCCGGTCCCTAATCTCTGAAACTACAGATTTGGATCCTTAAACTTGCTAAATGTATCACACAAGGTCCAAATTTGACACGGCTGCGAAGCAGATCCAACGTGTCTTCTATGTGTACAGCCACATTTGCATGGGTTCCCCATGTGCTCTATACAACTTACAAAAGACCCCTCCAAATTGTATCCTTTCAATACCATACCATCTGTTCATGTTTTCATCCCACGTACAGAGGCGGTGGCGACCAGGGCTTGCTAGGGCAGTGGCCGGTGGTGATCGGCGACGGTTTCCTCACGTTGAAACCGGCGAATGAGAGGATTGATCCCCTGCATGTCTAGCTTGTGGATTTGATTGCATCCACAAAAAAGTCCAACGATGGTTCTTCAGTTGCGCGAAGAAGTGGAACCAATGCCCTACTATGGTGAGCTCTTTTAATTCTCCTATAATCTGTAAACTGATTGGTGCATGGTACTTGGTGATCGATGTCCTTGTGGTTTGGTTTAGTAAATGTTCAATTTTTGGTTGAGTGAAATTTAGGGTTTTGCTTGGTGAAATTTAGTGGAGGTTTTGTCGGGTTTTCTTATTTTTGGTTGATGGATTGTGCAATGTAGGAACTGATTCAGATACATTTACTCTTGAGGTGCATCATGGTGGTTTTTTTTCTCGGGCATGGCCAGAATCGGTCTTACGTAGATGAGAAGGTGACCTGGTTTGATCACTGTGAGGCCCAAAGTTGGAATATGCTTTGGATAGGTGAATTCATTGCAATGCTTGGCTATGAAGATAGCGTGAAGACTTATTGGTTGCTACGAGGAAAGAGACTTGCAGATGGACTGAGGTTGATTACACGAGAGATAGATACTGCTGCAATGAAGTCATTTGTGAATACTGTGAAGAATTTTGTTGTGTACTTTGATCATGGGGAGACATATGGGAACAATAACTGGGATGACACTGTGGAGATTTTGCCTAAGGTACTTAGCCCAAGAAAGGTAACAGTTGTTGAGAACAAAGAGGGTGAAAGGCTTCTTGAGTTTTATTCAAACAAAGTCAATTCCATAGAATTGGTTGAGGGGGACAGAGATAGTGAAAGTGATAGTGATGATAGTGACTTTATGGATAGTGACTATGAAATAGATGATGGGGATGATGACTTATTTGAGGATAATGTAGATGATGATGTATCACCTAATGGTATAGTGAAAAAGAAGAGTAAGAAGGGAAGAAGGGAACAATCAGTGAAAATAAGGCAAAAACCATGGATGTTCAGTCTGCTGATGATGTAGGTTTTGATGAGGAACAACTACAACTTCCAGACTATGATGGCGATGAAGATGGTCCAGTGAGATTGAAGTTCAAATCGTTTAGGTCATAGGACACGAGCAATCCAATTTTCAAAGTTGGCATGGTATTCCAATCAGTTGAGGTATTGAGAAAAGCAATAACTGAATATAGTCTGAAACAAAGAGTGGAGATCAAGATGCCAAGAAATGATAGGACAAGGATCAGGGCACATTGTGCAGAGGGATGTCCTTGGAATCTATATGCTTCATTTGATAGAAGGACAAAAACTTTCATGGTGAAGACCTATGTTGGAGAGCATGAATGCCAAAAGGAATGGATTCTTATGTTGGAGAGCATGAATGCCAAAAGGAATGGATTCTTAAAAGATGCACTTGAAAGTGGCTTGCAGAGATGTATGTTGATACATTCAGAACAGATGAGAAGATGACTCTTGGCAGCTTTGCAAGGACATTATAGAGAGAGTGGAATTTGACACCTTCTAGGAGCAAACTTTCTAGAGCTAGAAGGTTGGCATTGAGGGCTATATATGGTGATGAGGTTGAGCAGTACAACCAACTATGGGATTATGGTTCAGAGTTAAGGAGGTCCAATCCTGGGAGTACCTTTTATTTGAATTTGAATGATGGTTGTTTCAACACTCTGTACATGTCCCTTGATGCATGTAAAAGGGGTTTTTTTAGTGGGTGTAGACCACTGATTTGCTTGGATGGATGTCATATCAAGACTAAATTTGGTGGCCAACTATTAACTGCTGTTGGAATTGATCCTAATGACTGCATATATCCAATTGCAATGGCTGTGGTGGAGGTGGAGTCATTGTCTTCATGGAGGTGGTTTCTTGAGATCTTGGCATTGACAATACATATCCATGGACTGTAATGACAGACATGCAGAAGGTATAAGTGCAAGCTGTATTCTTTTGAATTGTTCAATTTAACATGTAAATTCTTATAACAACTGTTAATTCTGCTATTTTACTTGTGTAGGGCCTTATACTAGCAGTCCAACAGGTTTTCCCTGATTCTGAACATAGATTTTGTGTTAGGCATCTTTATTCTAACTTTCAAGTCCATTTCAAAGGTGAGAATTTGAAGAACCGGCTATGAGCATGTGCTAGGTCTAGTTGTATAGATGAGTGGAATGTCAACATGGAAGAAATGAGGAATTTAAACCAGGAGGCATATTATTGGTTGAGTAACATGTCGCCTAATACATGGATTAGAGCTTTCTTTAGTGACTTCCCCAAGTGTGACATCCTGTTGAACAACAACTGTGAAGTATTTAACAAGTACATTTTAGAAGCTAGAGAGTTACCACTGTTAAGTATGTTGGAGAGGATCAAGGGGCAGCTAATGACTAGGTACTACAATAAGCAGAAGGAGATGGAGGAGAAGTGGCAAGGACCAATATGTCCCAAGATTAGGAAAAAAGTTTCAAAGAATGCAGATATGGCCAACAATTGTTTCATACTCCCAGCTGGTAAAGGAATTTTTTATGTGCAACACAAGCATTTTAGTTACATTGTGGACATTCAAACTAGGCATTGTGACTGCAGAAGATGGGATCTGACAGGAATACCATGTTGCCATGCAATTTCATGCTTGAGGAATGAAAGGATCCCTGCTGAGTCAGTTTTAGCTGCTTGTTACACAACAGAGGCTTACCTGAATGCTTATGGCTACCATATTTGGCCATGTTCAAACAAAACAAAGTGGAAGTAGATGGACTTGAAGTAAAACCTCCAGTTTATGATAAGAAAGTTGGCAGGCCAAAGAAATGTAGGAGAAAGCAGCCACAAGAAGTTCAGGGCAAAAATGGACCAAAAATGTCCAAGCATGGAGTTGAGATGCATTGCTCCTATTGTCAACAACCTGGCCATAACAAGAAGGGGCGTCAATTGAGAAAGACAGGATTAAGGCCTAAACAACAACCAAAGAGAAAGATCACGCCACTGGTTGATGATGAAGCAGAAGCTGATCTAGAGCCTGTTGTTACTCAGGTATGTACAGAATATAAGTTCTACAAACATCAATTATATATATTAATTCTGTTCGTCACAAATAATCTTGTTCTATTAATACAGGATGTGATGCAGCCATGTCCAAGTATTCAGCCTTATACGACCAATACAATGCTATCACAAATGGCTGTAGAATCATCACAACCTAGTAAAAGAGCTTTGCAGGCAGAACCTTTACCTGATAGTGCATATATCTTGTCCAGCCAACCTTCAGCTAGACCAGCCCCACTAACCACAGCAACCAAGGAAGGAAGAGCTACAGCTGCT
The DNA here is from genome assembly GCA_009805545.1 of Oryza longistaminata. Classification (NCBI taxonomy): domain Eukaryota; kingdom Viridiplantae; phylum Streptophyta; class Magnoliopsida; order Poales; family Poaceae; genus Oryza; species Oryza longistaminata. The sequence goes on from CM020179.1 coordinate 41,119,050, forward strand.
AGTGGTGGTACTGGGAAGAAAGGTGGCTTTGGTGCAAAGAAGGCTGCTGGCTCATCTCTTGGTGCAAAGAAGCCTGATGGAAATAAGTCTTCTAGAAAGAAGGCTGCAGCAAAGAAAAACTAGTGATGCTTAATTATTAGATGATTTCATGTATAAACAGTGCTATTAGGTCGGTTTCATGCCATCAAGCATCAGTTAAAGAACCCTTTTGTAATGAACCTGTGTTTACTCTGCTTTTTTTTTTCCCAAAATATTTGGCAATCTCATTATATTTTGCTTTGGCAATGCATGGACAATGATCTGATTATATTTTAAACCCATCGTATGACGTTTGGAAATGTGCAGATGTTCCTTTATTTTTTAGCATGACAAGGTTCTGCCGTTGGTAATTCTGATGCAACAAAACATAATTTCTATGTACTGCATGTCCTGATGAACATTATTGCCACTGTATAAATTCGATGATCCGATTAAATTCTGCAGAACATGAAGAGTTTGCTGAATTGTTGTGATTGCATAAATTCTGATGAACAACACCTGTACATATCTATATACTGCATATTCTGATGATCATCATTGCACAATTTTTCGCAATCCAAAGCTACACGCAAATTAACTCTGAAACATTGAAAGTACAGAATCAACACACTGCTTCTCAACTAGTTTAGGTCGCAACCACCAGAACTACTTCTGCCATTGACTTCACCATCCAAGCTACATCCCTCAGGCTGCACATCATAAACAAAAAAAAAGCCTATCAATCAAGTATCTGTCCGTTTTTTCATAATCGCCATTCACCAATTCTGCCGATTGTGCTGACAGCGGGGTATTTTACCACGCTATATTTGGGGGACGGGGACAGCGGCAACGGGTGTGGTGGCATCTTCGAGAATGGCGGGAAACGGTGCCGACGACGACGATGGTTTGGTGGCTACCATGGAGAATGGCTAGGAACAGTGCCGGCACCTGCAGAGAATGCCAGGCAACAGCGCGGTGGCGGAGCAAACAGTGGAGTGGAGAAGATTGGAGACGATAACGTGGTGGCCTGAATGGAATAAATATTAGTTAAGTCTGAGGGTTTTTCTGCAAATTGTATAGAGCGCCTGGCTGAGGAGCCCCTGAAATGTGGCCGTACACGTGGAAGACAAGTCGGATCCTTTTTGCAGCCGTGTCAAATTTGGACCTTGTGTGATACATTTAGCAAGTTTAAGGATCCAAATCTGTAGTTTCAGAGATTAGGGACTGGGATGAGAAGATCAAACAAGTTTAAGGACCCACGGTGTACTTTACTCTTATAGGAATCAGTTAATGAAAAAATAGCACCTACAATATACTATAGGTGTCGGTTTTTTCAAAAAAAAGGGCACCCCTAAAATCGAGTTGAGCCGAACCGGTGGCCTCTTGTCCTTATCCTCTCCTCCTTTCTCCTCCACTGCACTCTCTCTCTCTCTCTCACCCCCTGACTCGGCGTCGACGGCATAGCGGCAGAGCCCTCCCCTCCGGCAGGAAGGGAGGCGGTGGTAGCGGTGTGCGTCTACGGGAGGGAGGCGGCGGCGGCAACGGCAGCGCCTTCCCCTTCACCAGATCCGGCGGCAGGGCCGGCCCTAGGGGGATCAGGCCGTGCGGCTGCCTGAGGCCCCCAAAATCTAGGGGCCCCTATATACACATATAGTATATATACTACATACTGTATAATTTTAGTTCATGTGCCATGGGTCTATATTAAGTTAGACAGCTAAATAGTCCAATATAGAAAATGAATTTTAGTTCATTGTCAGGCCTGTTTCAACGAATCCGAAGCTATCTTCATCTGACTAGATCCCTTCGCTTCGCCTCGATCACATCACGCCACTCGCGTCGTGCCGCCTCGATCACGTCACGTCGCTCGCTGCTCCTGCGCTCTCAGCGACTTCTCGACTTCTCGGCATCTCGCAAACGGAAACAGCAAGTCGGCAAATCGTGGCTCGCCAGTAGCCACGCTCGTGTCGATCGTCTGCCGATCGCCTTCTCTGCTCGCTACTGCTATTTATTTCTCTTTGAAGTTTTAAAATATTATATATAGATAATTTTATCACATCGAATATTAAATGTTGTGGGTTTATATGACTATTTAAATATATATATATTAGTTTATATATATATATATATATAAGTTTTTGCCCTGGGCCCAAAAACCCAGGACCGGCCCCTGTCCGGCCGGGAGGGGAGGCCAGTAGCTGCGGCGGGCAGCGGCAAGTGGCGAGATGGCACCAAGCATCCTTAGATTGGCCATGGTTCTTCATCCTCGAGATCTCCTCTGTGTCGTGCGGTGCTGCCTACCATCCACCGCATGTCTTCCTATGCTGCCTCAACACGCTGGTGTTCCTTCGACCCGCCAAAGGTGCCACTGGTGGAGAAATGATTTGTAGTCCCGGTGGTTAATCCCTATAGTCCCGGTTGGAGAACCGGGACTACGAATCTAGGACTAAAGATCGTTATCTTTAGTCCGCGGTTCAATATCCAGGACTAAAGATCGAATCTTTAGTCCCGGTTGGTAACACCAAACCTGGATTAAAGATGGAGCCATCTTTAGTCCCGGTTGATGTTACCAACCGGCCACGTAAGATCTTTTTTTTCTTTTTTTTTTTCTCTTTTTTCATTGTTTTTAACATTGAATATTGATTTCACACCCACCCCAAATCATACCAGAAATACCAGATCCAAATCATCAACAGATCACAGAATATCTCCAATCCTGAAATAGATCATCTCCAAATAATATCACAACTCTTAAAAATTACATCAACAATTTCTAAAAAATTCATCACAAATACATCACATATTCATAGCACATGCAAATCAAATACATCACAGGATCATGCAATAAATCACAAATTCTAAAAAAAAATTGCCGGCCGGCCACTGCCCGTCCTCCTCCCTCCGCGCCGGCCGGCCGCCGCCACGCGGCCCTCCGCACTGCCGCCGCCGCCAGGCGCGGGCCCCCCGCGCTCCGCCGCCGCCCAGCCTCCTCCTCGTGCTGCTCCGCTCTCTTCTTCACTGTGAAGGGAGAAAAGAAAGAGAAGGCTTAGAGAGGAAAGAAGGTAAGGAGTTTAGAGAAAAAAAAGAGATAGAGGGAGGAGTTTGTTGCGTGGATAGGAAAAAGAGGATAAGTAGTAGGGATTATAATAGTGCGTTTTGTTTTTATTCCGTTTAGTAACATCACACAGGACTAAATTTAGGTTTTTAGTCCCGGTTGGTGTTACTACCGGGACTAAAGATCCTAGGCCCCTGACACGGCCTGACATGGAATCAACCAAGACTAACCGGCGCTGATGATCTTTAAGTCCCAGTTGTTGTTACTAATTGGGCTAAAGATGATTTTTAGTCCACTAAAAATCACCCCCACTTGTCTTGTTCCTCTTATTAAATCGGAAGTAAAAAATCGTTTTTAATCCCAGTTTTTAATGGGAACCGGGACTATGGTGGATTTGGGTCGACCGACCAAAGATGGTTTCTCCAGTAGTGTGCACGTCACGCCGTACGCGCCTCAATCGGCTTCCTACATCCTCCCTTTCTTGGGCATCGGTGGCAGCCGCAGCAGCAGTAGCAAGAAGACAAGGGCACCTGCGCCTTCGACATGGACACTGACATGTGGGAGATGGTGCACAAAAGAACATGCCTTTCGTGGCAGCGGCGACCTCCCTCCGCTAGATCCGACGGGAAAGGAGGCAGCGGCGGCGGCGTGCGGCGACAGGCTACCGACCCCCGATGGGCTGTGGCAGTGGTGCCCTCCAACGATGTCGGGCCATTCTTAGTGTTCTTAGTGTTCTTTGGATGTTCTTTGATTGATTGGGTGAAGGGGGCTGCTTGATTCGAGCCGGTGCATTGAGCACTTTTTTATTTATGGGAACCTCAAATTAAAGGTGTTAGTTCTAAACCAGCACCGGGAACCAGCACCTATTTCCCCCTCTATATATGTGTCGCTTCGCCATTATAGTTTTGCTGCTTGGGAAATCCGACACTTTGTGGGGTTTCCAACATCACCAATTAAGATTTATATAGTAGGCGGTACCATGAAGCAAGTTTCAGTATAGGGGGAGAGAGGCGCAAGGCAGCGGCAACAATGGCATATGTTATTTAATTAAACTAGATGAAACTCCACAAGTTTGGTGCAATAGTGATGTAATGGCAATATATTATAAAAATAGATTGTTAGTTGATCTGAACGTAAAACACCAATAAACGATAAGATGACAATGGGCATGACCATTTGGATGCCTTCTTTTGAGTAATAATAACTATACTAAGTGGATTAATGAAATATTAAGTTATCTTAGGAAGTAACGAGGAATAGAATGTAATAATTTAAATATATATTGGATGATTGTGATGAAGAAATGAATAATCCAATGACTCTAATTTTTGGTAGTGTTGTGGCCAATACATATTAAACTTTTGGTGGCTAACTACATAGCATATATTAGATTTGTAATACAAACTACAATTGTCATAATACAACTGGCCTAATCAACGACGTCCACGGCCACGTCATTCTAGTCGAATGGGACCTCTTTATAATATAGTACATCCAACTAGTATTGGGTATAATAATACTCCCTCCGTTTTTAAGACTTTTTTATTAGTGAATTTGTTATGTTTACGTTTGATCAAATTTTCATCTAAACATCAAATTAGTTTTATTAATTAATATTGGATATATTTTGATAATATATTTGTTTTGCATAAGTTTGTTGAAACTTGTACAAATCGAATTTGGTCCTACATGTTTGTAAGTGATATATTTTATATTAATCTACGTTTTCAATTTTTTGTAAATTTTTTAATAACTATTTACGATGGCATACAAGCAACGAGGGGACATCCGCTTCAGAATAAATCCACATCCACTAGGAACTTCTATTAGCATATATATTTGTTAGAGATGTTACACGAGTTCCTCAGCAGCTATTCTGCTGATCATTTCATTCATTGTGTCTCACTCTTGCAATTAATCGTTACTAGGACGCCAATAATTTCGTCAACACATATTACTCTCCCTCATTTCAAATTAATCTACATATTTCATAGGTACACTAAAAAGCTAATAACTATCTCATACTATATTTTACTCTTGCAACAAACTCATGCATGCACCATCCTCCACTATTTCTAACGCAATAGCAAATCAATATATTGTAGCTGGGTTATAATAATTGTGTGTTATGGATGCATACATCAATGTCCATTTTACTCCAATGCACAAATAACGAATAGACTTAATGAATAAACACAAAATATGTAGATCATTTAGAAAAAACCTGAAAAAAACTATATAAAGATCAATTTGGAATAGAGGGAGTACTCCCAGTAAAACCGTCGATTTAATGGACGATATACTATGTTGGCAGAATATAATTCAATTGTTACAACGAAAATCACCGCCGTAAATTGTTTGAGTTCGTGGAGTCGCGAAGACGTGCGTCCATGGCAGAGCAAGATCACGCCATTGTTGATGCTGAAGCCACCACGCTTGCTCCTCGCGGGGAGAAGAATGAAGGCGGCGGCGTCCCTCCTCGCGTGCCGGCGTTTGACGACGGCGGGGCAGCCGTCGCGATCCTTCTCCATCTGCACGCACGCCTGCAGTAAGTACGCATCCGCCACCGGCCGCCGCACCTCCTTCTCCGTGCCGGCGCCCGCACACCAGGCACCTCTCGCTGCGGGAGCCGTGCCCGCCGCCGCCGCCGCTGCAGCCGTCGCAGACAGCGGGCCGGCGCGGCGGGCCGCCCATGGAGTCGCAGGCGACGCAGCGGGGCCGTCGTGGCGACGCGCAGACGCGGCCGGACGGCGGCGCCGCGCTGCCGCGAGCACCTCACGAGGTCGGCTGGTGCTTCGCCATTGCTGTTGTACGTACGGAGGTAACTGGTGGAAGCAGCTTGAGGAGGTACTTATGGCGCAAAACGTTCTTGGAGGGCAAGAAAATTTGGCGCGAAGGTTGCGTGTGAGTTTTGGCCGGGTCAGCGACCGGTCAAACTGGCGGCTAGATCTCCCACCGAGCCGTTCGGATCAGGTCGTTCGCTTCCGCTGACCAGTCAAGATCGACGGTAGAGTGGCGTGCTCCCTGTTGCCGCTCGGCGAAAAGGAATAACGGCTAACATTTTTTCTTTCTTTATCTTTACCAGGTAAGTTTACTTATATTTTGATGCCAAGTTGCATACATTAAACGTACTTATTTTCAATTTAAATTTAGTGAGATATCTTCTATCTCTACTATTATAAAAACTACATATGTTTTTGCCTGGTACTCAGTACAATCATCCGCGTATGATTTGGTTTTTTAAGTTTGTTCGCTTTACGAAATATTAGAAGGATCGTTTGTCGAAATAACATATGCGTATTGAGTCGTTTTTAAATTCGTTCGCTTTTAGAAATACAGGAGGTGCATATAAGAATATCTTAAAACACCTCGCAACTAAATATCTCATAACTGCAACTCATGATTTTTCTAAAAATATAAATATCCAAGCGAATTCCCACGATGATTTCATATTAACTAAACCATATAAAATAATTCAAAATAAGCTTCACCCATTGCAACACATGGGCATTTTTTTCTAGTAATATATAAGAAATGACTTTTTTCTAGTAATATATAAGAATGACTTGATTGCTTTTCTTATAACTTTGTTTAGTCCTCCTTGATAAAATCAGGTTTTTAAGTAATTTCTCTGGCTAATCCTATGGTAACAAAACAAATTTGCCCTGGCAGCCACCAGAAAAGCAAAACACACAGAAACATGTAGCTCAGGCTGATGCAACTGAAATAAATCAGCTCCTCCCCATTTCATCTCTCCCTTCCAGACACATTTGCGCAGCAATAACAAGGTAGTTACCATGCTGCTACCCATACCAACAAGAAATTGGGACTAGCAAGTTCACCTCACATCGACGAAAATCAAACCAATGCAACCAACGAATCATATACTAAAAGTAAACCTCAAAATAGGCACAACACATACTGATGATTCAGGCTCGCGGTTCGGACCTGCGCAACACCCGTGTTAGGAACTCAGTGGGCTCATAATGGGCCAGTTCTCACGCAAGCATTGGCCCAAGCCAACTACTTTGGAGAGGCAAGCAAAAGCAGCAACAACGTTGCAGGGAATTGAAGCGGGCTGAAGCTCTCTGTGGGGATGCGGCAGCCTACGGAGGCAAGTGGACACCCTTGTCGCGAAACTCCTAGTTGGCGATTGATCCCTAGGAGCGATCGGTTTTCCCCCCTCTCCTTCATTGGTTTCATTTTTTGCACCGCATTATTACTTTTCTATTTTAAATAAAATTTATGCAACTAAAGTTTATACACCTCAAGTTTACACATCTAAACGTTTACACAGACCCAAAGTTTATAAATCAAAAGTTTATATATCCGATTTAAATTTAAATTTGAAATTCAAATATTTTTTTTGTATATAGTATTTCTATACATCTAAAGTTTATACACCTAAAGTTTATAGACCCAAAGTTTATAAGTGAAAAGTTTAACATACCGCGATTCAAATTTATTATTTGAATTCAAATATTAGTTTATTGACCCAAAGTTTATAAGTCAAAAGTTTACATACCCGTTAAATTTAAATTTGGAATTCAAATATTTTTTTATATAGTATTTGCTATAACATAAATTTTTTTCAACTTTGTTTTTTTATTTTTTTTAAATTTATAGTATAGTAGGAAGAGAAGAAGGGGAGGAGAGGAAGGTGTGTACAGGGGGCATGGGGATCAATCGCTCGGAGCGATCGATCGCCCATTAGCCACACCCCCCTTGTCGATCTCTCTTCCCTATCTCTCCTCCTACCGTCCAGCATCCTCTCTTAGTTCTACAAGCTCCCGGAATAACTCTATTCATAGTTTCGTCTTCTCTATTTTTTTCCCAAACACTTGCTGCTTGGTATGGTATATTCTTGGCTATTAAATCAAAGAAGTGGGGCTATCGGAAGTGGGGAACACGAGTGGATAGCCACCACAGAGAATAGTTGGGTTGAATCTCACCAAGGCAGAATGATATTTTATTATTTCTTTTAACTCATTATTTTTGGGGCTCATATAAACAGATATTCGCAAACTAGGAGTAGAATAAAACCTCTCCTAAAAAAGGACATCCATAATTACAGTGTAAAAGCAGATATGTGGATGTTTTTATTACGAATTTCCATTGTTGGTGTGTGTAAATTAAACCCTCCTTAAAAACAGGTAAAATTCAGTAATTTACAGTGTAAAGGCAAGATATGTGGATGTTTTTATTTTACGAATTTACGAGTTGTTGGTGTGCTGGAACACATCAAATTTTTCGTTGCAACGCACAGATATCTAGGTGTGTACAATGAGGGCCACTATGTACCAGTGAGTCTCTAACATATCAACATAGGAATAATAACTACTGAAATTCACGACAAAATCACAACGGAGACCACCGTTGAGTATATTTTTTCGTTTATCTTCAACGGACACCACGTGAGTATAGTTTTTTTGTTTCAGCCCTTCGTTATTAATATGTGTCAGTGTACATAGTTATTGAAATCATTAGAAATTTTAATATGTTCGGACCTTATAACGAACAAAAAAAAAAAATAGATACCACTAAACTTTACATGGACCCACTTCAGGCCTCTCTACCTCTTCTTTTTTCTCACCTCCCCCCCCCCCCTCTCTCTCTTTGCCCACAATTCCACCACCGGTCCACCAAAACAATCCACGACTTCTCGGGCCGTTGCCGTGTCTCCTCTTTCGCCACCAAATCGGCTGCGATTATCTTCTTCTGACACCTCACTAGCGCTGCGCTCTCCCCCCTCCTCCCCAATTCCAGCCACTGCATAAATATTCATAATTCTCCCCTTCTTCCCCTCCCCGATCCTCCCGTCATGTCGCACTTTTTCCACCATCATCTCCTCCTCTCCCATCCCCACATCAAACTTGCGACGGGGCCGAGACTCTCCTCTCCCTCTCCATCCTCTCCGTCCCTCGACCGCCGCAGTCAACTTCTCCTCCTCTCCCTTCTCTTGGGTCGACGGCGGCAGATCTGGCCAAGCATCGTTGCGGCTTTCCCTCAGCCATCATACTTCTCTCCGCTCGATGGCTGAGGGAGCTCCACCGGTCTGGTAGCCTGGGATCGGCCACAAGCTTGGCTGATCATGCGCGGACCTCGTTGGATCTACGACCCAGGTGATTGCGGAGACTGTTGGGTGTTGGCGGGTATGGAGCGGTGACGCACGACCACTCATCGCGACTGTGATGGAGGAGCAACGCGACCGTGGCGGCGGCGACGGCGATGACCACCATGGCAAGTCTCTTCTGAGCGTCATGTTCTTTTCCCGAAGCGCGGTACGAGGTACGGTCTCCCCAACGCATGGCCCGGAGCAGTGATTTCGTACTCCTAAGCCAAAGTGCGCCGAGTTAACCGTGACCTCTGCAGGCACAGGCAATAGTTCATGAACACCGGTCCCCCACTGCTACGGTGCTCAGATTACGTGGAGGGTCTTGAAGACTACACTGTCCACTGTGGGTACATTGGTACAAATGGCCCGAACCAGTAGAAAACAAGAGGTCACTACAGCAGTCTTTATTCTTGCTGAGGACCAATACATTTGTGGCAGCTCCACTATCGCATCGAGTGATGACGACTTGCTACTTTTGCAATGTGACCCAATTGCAGTGGCAATGCAGCGACGTACACTGTGGCAACAACAAATAAAAAAGGCTGACTTAAAGGCCTAAATATGGCTGTGAGAAGCGGCGGGAATGGCTCTGCTCGTTGCGGAAGAGAAGTTGCTGGGACTCACCACGTCCTGTGTCACGCTGCTTCCCCACTACGCGAACGACACTTGCACGTCGAAGATATATCTCTACACATGAAATACCATCTCCCCCACCTCCTTACTCTGGGCGCTCTCGTACTCCGGTCGCCGCGACCACGCGTTCTCGACGATGGGTCAAGGATCACGGGTAGTGACTGAACGACTCTTGCGGTTGCGGTGCTCACTGACGCCATAGCCCTCAGCGTAGCAGCGCGTCCAGCACGCTGCCTCGCGCCAGCGAGCTCTCCCCTCGGCGTCGCCCCATATGAAGACACGACAGTTGTTGACGTTGTGTAGTTAAACGAGCTAGCCGGCGGCGGTGGGCGGGTTTAGGGCGTGGCCAATGTCACGGATCAATGGACCAGCCCACAGGGACCGGCGCGGACCGCAACGCCGCCGTGGCTCGCACAGGATGAAGGACGCCGCGTTGTGCTAGCGAGGTGGTCGGCGAAGAGGACGCAGGACCTACGTAAGAGCGCCAGTGAGGGCGCGGGGCCGGGAACGTAGTCGGACTGCCTTTGACGTAGGTGCCGAGGTTTGTTGGGTGCGGCGGAGCATGCCCTCCGGCCGCCCGCGTCGGCGCGGCCCGGCTGATGAACCACCATGGCGCGGGCCAGGTGAGGTCGTGGGCAGTCGGAGGCGTCATGCGAGCTCCGGGAAGTAGGCGCGCATGGGCGGTCGAAGGCGGGGCTTGTGCCGCACGCCCGCCCCCGCAGGTAGAGCAGGACATCTCAAAGGCACATGCGCCTCGGCTCGCTAGAAAGGACGGATCGCGGATGGTTAATCCGGGAGGTTAAATTCGGCTGGAGGGATGATTGTGTCTCATGTGTGACTGTATGGCAGGAGCGATAGGGTCGCCTTGTCCGACGGCCTGCACGTCTGCGGAGGTACTTTGTGATCGCATAGGTGTGAAACACCGGCCGAACCGTGGGCGGTGGAAACCTACGATGATAGACTCAGGCTCGTCACAGACACTCAAGACCGAAACCTCAGACGCTCATCCTGACTCGCAACAGACGAGGCGAGGACGATCCAGAAAGAAGGGTCTCTCCTAATATTGGCTAGTCCTGTCGAGGAGCTCGCCGTCAGGCGTCTCCACTAGATACGTGATGCAGCTCGGGTCGAGCAGTTTAGGAGCGCTGTGTACGAATCACCAAGCAACTTACATGCGCATACGAAGAGTACAACACAGATACCTGGCCGCACGCTCGCATATTGCAAGTGCTGATGCACAGACTGGTACGCAGCACGTGCGACCGTCGAGCAGGCCCCGCCGGGACCGACCGGGTCAGTCGACCGTCTCGGCGGTGCCGTCGTAGAGCTCGAGCGATGAGGCTGTAAAGAGGTCACGACGCCGTGGCTCGCGCAGGACGGCGCGCGGACTTCGACGATCGCGGAGCCATGTCGGTCGTCAGGCGACGGACGGGCAACGTCTACCAGTAGCCGGAGCCGGCATCGCGCGGACCAATTACCATGAGAAGGACGACCGGGGGTACGAGGACGGTAAAGTGTCGTGGCCCTGCCGTCATATGCCGCACGCGGAGGCGGACGCCGCTCCCAGGCGGCATCGGCACACGGACAGCTGTGCCTGGCTGTTGGGACGAGACGATCTCGGACGCTCTGCCAGCTGTGCAAGAGGATGAACCGTCGACGTGGTGCGTTCGTCACGAACTGGGGTTCTGCAGCGGACGAGTTGAGCTCCGTCATGAACGCCGCTCGAGCTGCTGCGTGAACCTTGCTCGGCGCGGAATCTTGCCGGAGAGGCAGCCGGAGGAAGTCGTCCGAATGGGGGACGACGCGCGACGACGAAGGGGAGGAGACATTGTTGGACAGACGTGCACAGCACAGGAAGGAATGATGCGCGAGTGGCTACTGTTGCCCACGCACGCACTGGTGGCCGCGCATTGATCGATGCTTGGATTCTTGATGGTTAGTTAAGCTACAAGTGTTTGAGGTAAGCTAGCTGATATGGCGAGCTTTGATGAGGACGCAGGCAGCAGTAATATAAGGTGATGTGCTTGCACCTGTAGACGTGCTAGCGTACTACGTA
>CM020179.1:41137943-41149641 GCA_009805545.1 Oryza longistaminata
TTTTAGGGGGAAACTTTAGAGGATAGAGTGGACTTATTCCTAGAGAATATAGATGCAACAAAAAATAGGATAACAGTATTGGAGCATTTAACCAGCCTCCACAAAAAGATGACACATACAAAGATTCCTCAGCTAGATTTCATAGTAGAATGGCAGAGGGCATTATACCCTTTAGTTAGGGTGTGTTTAGTTCATGCTAAAATTGGAAGTTTGGTTGAAATTGGGACGATGTGACGGAAAAATTGGAAGTTTATGTGTGTAGGAAAGTTTTGATGTGATAGAAAAGTTGGAAGTTTGAAGAAAAAGTTTGGAACTAAACTCGGCCTTAAAGGATTACTTTAAGATCATGAAATGCAAGAATTTGAGGACATCATAAATAATAACAGAACTGAACCAAGCTATGTTTTTAATAAGAATCAAGTAACAGTCAGAATGTCAGAATTATAAAATCAATACAGAATGTTGCTTTGAAGGAAGTTGAAGTCATACCAAAAGGGATCCCTAGGCAAAAGTCATGTATTATTGCACCCTTGTGTTGAGGAACAGCCTCTTGGTCTATGTCTATTTCTGCATTAGTAGGTGATACAGTGGTTGGCTGTTGATTTTCATCTTCTGTATGCTCCGCGACAGCATTAGGATCAACAGGACTGCTGGTATACTCCGCCTTCATGCACATTGCTATCAATGGCTGCAAGGCCATAAACTAGACATAAGAGGAGGAAAAGTTTTCACAAAGATAAGGAAGAATGTAAAGACTAGTGGGCAAGGTATGCCTAACTTCGTCTCAGAAGGAAGAATAGTAAGTTACTTGAATAGGAGAACTGATATACATTCATCTACAGACATACATAAATTCATGGGATTCAACTAAAGGCCATTTTGTTTTAATAAAATATGGCCTCCAAGGTTCCCAAAGATAACAAAAACATGATATTGCAATATCAAACAATTCATAATTATCTCAGCACAAAACTTTGCTGCCAACAAAATGATCTTTGCTTAGACATTGAGTGGTCTGCAGGAACCAAAAAATATAGATAGGAATCCTGCAAGATGGAGGAATTTAAATATTAGAAGACGATCAGCCTGTCATATAGATACTATCTCGTAGCTTACCTAGGCTTGGTTTGACAAATTGTCTTTTAATGTCAATCATCATAAATGGAATGTTCATTGGTCTATACAATATACGCTCATCTGCCATGTGCTATCGTCCATTGCATACTAATATAATCTTGACGGCCCAGCATGTATGTTCACTTCTCCATATTGAACCCACTTGTTTATGCCAAAAACATGCCAACAGAAGTTACACGACCTGCGGTATCCCATCCAGGGATCTCAACCGCAGCGATACACTTGACTAACACAATTATTATGCTCTTTACATAGATGCTAATGACTGATATCCAACAGATGCGCTACTACAGCATTAATACCACTGCTTTAGAATCTATGTAAATGAGTTCTTGAGAGAGTATGGAAGTGCTATCATGAATGCTTTTGTGAGACCAGGTAACCATAAATACCTCAGAGCAAGGTCAATAGTACAGTCGACAGTCGGCTATACTTATCTCCATGTCATTTTAGAGTTGATATTATAGCCAACTAATACAATAGAGAAATTGTTGGACGGGCTATATCTCATCAATCAAATAATTAATTTTTCATGCATATACTAAAGTGTATGATCAAAAGTGCACACTATCCTTGTGACCATTTGTGCGTGATATGCACATGAGCCTAGAAAAAGAAAGCCACGGTTCGTTCATGTGTTCAGAAACGAACACAACAGCATATAGGAATCGGCAAATCAAAACCCAAACCGGATGAAAGACGAGCAAGCGGCGGGCGGCGGCAACGAACGAGCTGAGATCAAAACTCCTTAAGCATTCACCGGGACTGTAGATCGATCCAAAAGCCGCGGTTGGCCAGATGAATCTAGAGCGGCAAGCGAGCGATTTGGCACATATCGGGTCGAGTTTTTCAGCCATGGACCATGGGCGAGAGTAGCCTCGCAAGATGCAGGCAAGCGGGATTGGAGAAACATTAACGGAGCTGAAGATTGGCGAGCGATGGCGTGCAGCAGCGCGGCGAAGATCTTGTCCGGCATGCAACGGAGAGGAAGAGGAAAACGCACAGGGGATCGGACGAAGTGATGGTTGGGCCCACAAATGTATTTTCTATTGGCACCAGGAACTGTACCTACATATGTATGCGTGCTATCGCTAGCGCTAGAATAGTCGTCGGCTTCCTTCTCTCTCCGCGATTCTCTCCCTTCCAACTAGGATTTGAATGATCTAAAATATTTTGCAGCCTGCTGAATCAGCTTATTGTACCTGCTCTAACATTATATTCAAGGTAGCAGGGAAGCTTCAGTACGTATCTTGATCTTGGCGCACTTTGCTCGCAGGGTACGTAGCATCGACGACCTTGAGCTCATAGCACTCCCTGATGTCAATAAGATCAAGGTGAGGGCAGGGGGCTCTTCGTTGTCGATGTCGATGATGCCCCCTAAAATCAGGTGTTGCAGGTGGCACACCGTTGGAATCCCCAGCGGCACATCGAACCCGTAACAAGGTCGCTCAAATGCCGTTCGTAGCTCGAACCGCTTCAGCTGCGGGCATGATTTTCCGGTGATCACATTCAGCGCGTGGAAGACGACACTTCCACAGTTGATGAGGGCGATGTCCTCTATCAGCGGACACTTTGCTATGAACTCGATGAACGCTTCCTTGTAGACACTGTAGCATGAGACAAGGCACAGGCGCTTCAGCTTCGGTGACCTGATGATGAGTAATATAGTGAGCAAGGAACGGAAAAAAAATGTCAACTTATCAAATGATGGTGTGGTTGTTTCAACGTACAGCATGAACATTGAAGTACTTCAATGATCAAGTTGATGCGATGTGCTTTTTTTAAAAAAAAGTTGATGCGATGCATTTTAATTTGTACTAATATATTAACATAGTACCGGACAAGACATGTACTACTGCTACGAATCCAGATATTGTAAGACGATGTGTCACATCCAGTACTAGATACGACCACCGGTTCGGATTGTTACATTATACGACGACCGGCGGTCGGACCGGAGCCTCTGCCGGTTCGGTCCAGTTAAAAGACCGGATATGCAATCAAACCAATATATAAACCGGTCAGACCGGCCGGTTTTCAGGAAAAACCGCTATAAAACTGACAGGTGTCGGAGTGATTTGATCCCAGGATCACGTGTGAGGGAGGAAGCCCACCAACCACCAGGCTATCATCCCACTTGTGTTTGAAAGGAACGAGTAACATATTTAATACCTACTGAACCGGATTAGACCACTGGTTCAACCGGTTGAACTAGTGAACCATCGAACCAAAAGCCTCACCAGTTTAATTTTTTTTTAGATAATGGAATATAACATCCCGGCCTTTGCTCTAAAACAAGCTACAGCCAATTATTACAAAGTTGCACTCATAAAAAGAGTGTAGTTCAGATTAAAAAGAACACACCACACCAAAGCAGAGGAAACTAGACCAAAACGAGGAGAATACATTTATTCAAGTCTATTTGTAAATCTCCATCCATAATTGGCAAAAAGTTGCACAACCATCGACTCCAACTTGCGGCATGCAACCTTTAGAAACTCCCCATCATCATCACACCTTTGTAGCTGTGCCCAACACCGGAGCCAGTGTGTTGCCCTAAAAATTACCTGCATATAGGAAATAGATGGTGATTTGTCAAAAACCATATCATTTCTACTCAACCATAAAGCCCAGCAAATAACAGAAGCTCCCACCAATATCAGTTTACTTATTTTCTTGTCCGGTCTTAATGACTATGGCCGAAACAAGATTGAGTACATACCTGTCCCGTATATAGTTGAGCAGCCCATCGTTAACAAACCACTGCCCCTCGAACGCCTCAAGCCGGCCATCAGAGCGGTCCACGGCCGCCCTCGCCATTTCGGACATGACAATGGGTTCCTTCAGGCTCAGGGCCTCGTGGTGAACCATCTCCACGCATTGCCACAGGTGAGGCAGCTTGGCGGCGTGCAGCCATGAGTGGCACACGAGGCCGGCGCCCATGAGGAGCTCGATGGCGCCGAGCTTGGCGAAGATCACCGAGAACGCGTCCATCGGCAGCTCCGACCAGTCCCTGCTCTCCGGCGGCAGCAGCATGCTTTCCATTTGATTCCTCCACCGCAAAACCTGAAGGCAGAAAACAATTAACTGTATCAGGCTTGGAAAAAAATAAATCAGAAATTTGTGAAGAAAAATTGTCGGTTCAGATTGATCATACTAGTACTCCCTCCGTATTTTAATGTATGACGCCGTTGACTTTTTAACCAACATTTAACCATTTGTCTTATTCAAATTTTTTATGCGAATATAAAAATACTTATATTATGCTTAAAGAACATTCGATGATAAATCAAGTCACAATAAAATAAATGATAATTACATAAAATTAATACCACTTGTCATAAAAGTTAATCGATATAGAGGAACGACGACTAACCTTCCTGATCGCTTCCGTCATTAATCGCCCAAAACATACTAGATGACGACACAGGGATACACTATATTTGTTAACGAGGTTCAGCCGAAGCCTACGTCCCCGGGGCTCTGATTTTATGGGCGTCCATAATCAGAGCCCCGGGGGTGTAGGTTTCGGCTGAACCTCGTTAACAAATATCGTGTGTTCCTGTGTCGTCATCTGGCATGTCTTAGATGATCAATTACTGAATCAATCGAGAAGGTTAGTCGTCGTTCCGCTCTATTGACTAACTTATATAGCATGTGCCGCTCGTGGCACAAGGCGACCACCATGGTGCCGGACGTATGGCGAACCGTGGACATGACGGCGCACCACACGATGCTACGATAGATGAAGGCGAGCGCACTGTGCGCTGTGGCGAAGGTCGCCGTCGACCGCGCCGACGGCCAGCTTGAGGCGTTCATGGGGAGGAAGTTTGTTAGCAATCAGCTCCTCAAGTACATAGCTGACAGGTAAAAATTAAGGTACTTTCAGTTCTTCAAGTAGTAGTATATTGAACTATTTGAGTGCGGGGCTTTTAACTATTTGCCACTCTTAGGAGTGGTGCTTAACGATTTGCCACTAGACCCATATGTCATAGACACATGAGGGCCCATCTGTCATAGACAGTGAGTGGCAAATCGTTAATTGCCATATTTCAAAAGTGGCAAATAGTTAAATTTCCCCAAGGTAGTGTTGTCTTTAATTTCAACTATATTTCAAATTATGATTTGAAATGCATACGTAAAATATATTCCAATAAAATAGAGGGCTGATATACAACGGAATCCTGTTGGGACGGGATGATGCCGGTTAGGTATTAGGGAATAATACTTATGAGGTATCATGTCCTAATACCTAACCGGTATCAGGCGATACTTGAGAGGTATTAGGTGATAACTATAAGGTATCAGGTGATACCTGTCAGGTATCAGACGATTCCTACCATGTATTATATGATACTTGCGAGATATCAGGTGATACCTGTCAGGTATCAGACGATTCCTACCATGTATTATATGATACTTGCGAGATATCAGGTGATACCTGTCAGGTATCAGACGATTCCTACCATGTATTATATGATACTTGCGAGATATCAGGTGATACCTGTCAGGTATCAGACGATTCCTACCATGTATTATATGATACTTGCGAGATATCAGGTGATACCTGTCAGGTATCAGACGATTCCTACCATGTATTATATGATACTTGCGAGATATCAGGTGATACCTGTCAGGTATCAGACGATTCCTACCATGTATTATATGATACTTGCGAGATATCAGGTGATACCTGTCAGGTATCAGACGATTCCTACCATGTATTATATGATACTTGCGAGATATCAGGTGATACCTGTCAGGTATCAGACGATTCCTACCATGTATTATATGATACTTGCGAGATATCAGGTGATACCTGTCAGGTATCAGGCGATTCCTACCACATATTAGGTGATACTTGCGAGGTATCATGAGCCGGGCACCAAAATGTCGTCATTGGTGGTCCCACCATCCACGTCCCACGCCGGAGCTCGTCGCCGTCGGCCGCATCCTCCACTGTCCACGCCACAATGGAGCTTGTCGGCGGCGGCCGCTCCTCTGTCATCCACGCCCCACGCCGAGCTCATCAGATAAGGTAGCATTATAATGAATATAATTCGAACATATAGTAAAATTGGTATTCATATACTTGGAAAGTAATACAATACCAGAGTAGTATAAAGAAGATTATTCTAATAAAAGTACAAGTCTTACAAAAGAAGGAAAAGCTACTAGAGCCATACCCAAATTCTTCCAAAGACTCCGAGGACTGAAGATTCTATTCTATTTCAATTCCACTATATTCTACAAACTATACTAAACTTGAGAGATGAAATGAACTTCTTTGCTTGAGGTGTATGAAGGAATGGAGAGAGTCAGCTCCTTAAATAGGCAGGTAATGACGGTTATGGCGGTTAGAAAGGTCGGTAATACCCTCCAACCGCCATAGGGAGTGAATCTCCACCGTCCAGAAGAAACCCTGCATCCAACAGCACCGGGAAGGGTTCGGCCGAACCATGGGCTGGGCTTCCCTAGCCCATTTTCGGCAGGTGGCCTTCTCTTTTGCTCCTATATGCAGACTTGTGAATTTTGACCCAATCGGTTATGTCATTTCTGCATTTTTGGCCCATTCATTGATAAATCTGATTCTCGATATCGCCCAATTGATTGATCGCTTGTTTTTTTTATGTCGATTCTCCTTTATTTTATGTCCATTCTCTGCAAGAGGTTAGTAATCCTAGTGCCAGTGGAATATTTATTATTCTAACCCAAATATGCATTGCAAGTATAACTAGTTCTTCTTTATTTTGGTAGTATTGATGGTCGAAACTGATCGCTAACGACCGTCAACAGTAGCACTCGAGGCTCATGTGGTAACTCCTTGAGATATAAAAGGAGGTCCAAGCCAATTGAGGAGGGGGTTGAATCCCACAAACTCTGGGTGAGAGGTTGAGCTTTGGCTTCCTCACCAGAGATTCAGAGACTTTGTAAGCTCAGAAAAATCATTATACATAGGAGTAGGGTACTACACTCTTTAGCGGCCCGAACCTATCTAAATCTCTTGTGTCTCACCCATCTCGAGGGCCCGACCCCATTGAGATAGCCAACCACTCCCTTTTCTCAAACTCCTCATTTCTGCATTCTTGGCCCAACTCCTCTTCCGGTATGACTTGCTGAATACAGTGGGTAATACTCAGTCTTGCTCTTTCTTCCCCACACCAAAGCTGAAGTTCTTCGCAGTTGGAGCTTTCTCGGAGAAGTTGGTTTCATCGCTGAAGGATGCCTGGGGAGTCAAGCTTTCAAGTTTAGCTCGCTTTTATCTTTCTGCTGCATTTTTGTAATCTTTTATATGTTTGTAAGATGTGGATATGTGTGTCAACAATTGTCGTTTGTGTACTCTGGCTGGTCCTGGACAGAGGTTTTAATTAATGCACATTTAGCTTAGACATTCTGGTTTGTGAATTTTTGGGCGTGACACCAGCCAGCGCACACACGTCCATTAGGAGCTCCCGTGGACATCTAACAATAACAGGGAAGAGTTGTTGCCCCAGATCCCGGTGCCCTGAAACCGAGCTCATGGCTAGATACACCACGATATGAAGAGGAACATAACTTTTTTTAGATAATAGAAATGGTTTACATATCCAACCTCTACCTACAAGCAAACAACCAATGTATTCTATAATTATAAATGGAAGAAAAAAAAATACAAGGATGTGACAAATTCCCAACTCCTCACCAGAATTAAAAGCTAATTAAGATAAATCACGTAAATCCTAGCAAGTAATTATGTAGGTGCTACCCTATCCAAAACGATACAAAAGACCCTGGTTACTAATTTTAAGAGTGTAGCACTATTATGCATAATATCATGCTCCTATTGTGATAGCATCAAACACCAAGTATAAATTCAACTGGCAGACATAATCATAACCGGTAAAGGAGTAGCCATTTTTAGTTAACAAAAACTTTATTATTTCTACGTTGCCAAATTGATCAATATAGAGCACGTCCGAAATAAAACCAATTTCTTTTTACCTTTTGGCGCAGCTTTAAAATGCTTTGTTGCTTTTCTTTCTCCTTTTATTAAATACGGAAAAGAGATGGCCATAGTGGCCGACTATAGCGCCCCACGATCGAACACCTCATGTGCCCATCCCACACGATCGGTCGTGAAATGCTTGAAAAGCTCCAACAAACAACTACCTAACGTGAACTCTTGCAGAATGCTGCGCGCTGGGCGCCCGACGGCAGAAGGAAAAATCGGACGCCTCGGGCGCCGGCGCCTCCTGCCGCTTCTACTTTAAATAGTTTTAAAATAATTTTTCTCTTAAACTAATTATCCAATCTACGATCCGATCACACCGTTGTATTCGTTGCAATTAAATCTTTACAACAAGACCACACATGATTATATTTCGACAAAAAAATATTTTAGCTTTTCTATTGATATTTTTTTGAATGTTGCATATGATATCTTTTGATGCTTCAACCAGTAGTTTTACGATGTTTCAGCTAGTGTACTCGTGATGTTTCACTATGTACGGATCAAAAGTTGCAGTGGATTTTGATATTATGGAACGCGTCGTTGCAACAAATCACCCACATATTTTGGAAACCCCCTATTAAGAGATTTTGGTTTATTTTTTTTCCACCAAAAATGTTTCACTTAATGTACTCACAATGTTTCACTATGTATAGATCTAATGTTGCAGTGAACTGAAATATTCCATTGCAACAAAAAACACACATATTTTGAAAACCCCCTATTAAGAAAATTCGTTTCATTTTTTGTTCCACCGAAAAATGTTTCAACTAATGTACTTATAATATTTCACTATGTATGGATCAAATGTTGCAGTGAACTGAAACATTCTTTCGCTATTTGCTGAAACATTGTTTTATATAAGGTGAAACAACACCCGATTTAAACGAGTGAAACATTTTCGATTTATTTAGGGAAACAATTCCGATATACCTGGTGGAACATCGTGCAACATTTAAAAATAATTCAATAATAAGCTTAAAAAAAATTTCGTCGGAATATATTGTGGTCTTGTTTTGAAGACGTCAGCGCCCGATTTTTCTCCCAAACATCGGACGTCCGAGCCGGAGTTGTCTACTCTCGCACGCCTTAGGAATACAATGCTTCGGCCGATTGGCCTGACTCCAACGTACGTAAAAAGGAAAACGACTTGAACAGAAAAAACTGGATGAGCTGCAGTGACTAAGAACAAGAAAAATGAAACAAGGAAGGTTTAATCTTGAGAATTGCAACAGTCGGTGGATGAGCGAGGTTGTTGGTGGTTGGGAGTATTAGCGAGGAAACGTTAGGATACGTTTCGTGACGTATTCCACTAGGAGGGCAGCGACGGTGATGAGCTCGCCGCCGTTGCTGAGCTGCCGGGCATGAGAATATGCGCTGCATTGCTGGCCCGCGTGGCACAAGACCTCCACCCAGACTTGGGCGATGAGGCCTAGCTTGCCGTCCGCCCCTGCCTCTTGTAACTCGTCCTGGCTGATGAGCTTTGCACCGAGCTCACATCCTGTGTCTAAAACCAGCTGGAGATGGAGTTGTGTTGTAAAATCAAGGTTGGAACCGTACCTGTGTCGTAGCCTACTACGAGCATCATACTCGGGTGTGTCCCCGTAGGTCCGTAGGAAGCTGGCCAATTGCTCGGCTGAGTCGTACCGCAGGCCGCCGGCGGGGGTGAGAGCGTAGGCCATCTCGACGTATGAATCGCGGCTGGCAGTGGGAGACAGCATGTAGGGGCGTGCGGCGAGGAGGAACATCATGTAGTTGGAGAGCGCCTCGGCCGCCTTGGCCATGGGTTGTTGCTTGTCCTGCTTCTGCTGCTTCTTGTTCCACCAGGTGAGGTAGATGTTAGTGGCGAGGTGCCAGACAAGGATGCGCTCCTCCACGCTCCAGGTCAGCCGCTCCTCCCCGTTCAAGGTCTGGCCACCCTCGTACAGTCCCCATCTCTTCAACTCCGCTCGACCCTTTGAATCAAAAAGCTGATCATCTGCGTCTGCTTCTGGTCTTGATCCATGAGAGGCAGAGCCCTCCTCCTCTTCTTCTCCTTTTGATGGAATTGGAAATTGATCTTGTTCGTCCAACACCATCGAGATCGAGGAGGAGGCAGTACCTTCTCTCTCCAATACTTGGTTCACCAACAGCTCCTGGATGCACTCCGAGACGGGGATGGACCACGAGTAAGCCTTGGTGTTCCACCAATCCTCAACTCCCATCCATCTTGCCATCTTGCTTCTTCGGCTGGTCGTGCTGCCAACGCCCAACCGAAGCAAGTTGTGCTGCCCCATGGAGCACGACCAGTACCTTCTTCTCCATTGCGCTGCACGGACGAGCCGGCGGAGGCTCGTAATTGTATGGCCCAGATTGTTACATACAGTATTGTCCTCCATTCCGCGCTTATGGCGACTCCACCTCACCAAGAGAGGACATGTCCAGCTCGAGAACATAGCCCGCAACAAGGACGCAGTCTCCAGGATGACAGCGCCAACTAGCAGGACATAAGTGACAGCCACATCTAGCCTGTCGTAGCCGTGGCCCTCACGGCCTAGTATCACCAGCTGAAACAGCAGGAATGCAGCGGTGGTCGCCATGGCTGGAAGCATATGAATGCAAAGGCCATACAAATTACTGTGGATGACCTCTACCTTGGTGTAGAAGATGTCGTGCATCAGGGAGAGCTGCATCTCGGCCACCTTATACAGATCCTTCCCACTCAAATCCGAAGCAAAAGGGTACTGAGACAGAGAATTTTGCGGCGGCCCCTTCAACCAAATCCTGGGAACCTCCAGCATTCGGTGAGCCATCAGTAGGTAGGTTTCTGTGTCCCACGGAGGTCCAGAAATTATCTTGTCAAGATAGTAAGAGCATTCAAAACCTCTGGAGGATACTTGAAGAGTTCGGTAATTCTTTGCCATCTGGCTGCTATCGGCGCACCTAAGCGCCCACACCCTCTCCCCGTACTTGACAACACCGGCGACAAACATGAGCATGGTGGCCCACCGGAGCAACGAATGGCTGCCAACAATGGAGGACTCGTAGAGGATGTAGCCAGCTGCAGCCACCTGCACGGCGAGCGTCTGCAGGTGGCGTAGCCACAGACGGTTGTCCTCGATGGCGTAGGCGGTGATGCTGTCCTGCCCACCGAGGTGGAGCAGGAGGAATGGTGCCCAGAAGGCCATCAGCTGATGCTGGGGCGAACTGCTGGTGACGGACATGTGGCCGAGGACGTATATGGCAGTCCCGTCGGCCATCATGTACGCCGACCAGATGAAGAACCTAAGCACGCCAGAGTTCACGCGCCGGCGGAACTCCGCCAGCACGAGGAGCGAGACCTGGAGCGTCAAGCTGAGAAGCACCAGTGCTTGGATGCCCCATTCATTCCATGCACGCATGATGACTCCTGCCCCAGCCATCGACGTACGACGTCTCTTGCTTGCTTCTGAAACAGATAAACACAAGTTAAACACAATTACTCTACTTGTTTTGTTTACGACTATGGAAGTGTTGTGCGATGAGGATTCTGGATTTCTAGCTATTGTTACTCACATACAAAAAAAAAAAAAAAAAAAAAAACTCTACAAGGAT
>CM020179.1:41168012-41181025 GCA_009805545.1 Oryza longistaminata
CCTCTCCCCTAGATCGAGACGGGATGGGCGAGAGGCGGCGCCTATACGAGCGCTGTCACCGGCGGCGCCGCCCCTTCCCGGCGGCCCTCCGCCGGCGCCGCTCCTCCGTGCCGCCTCACCTCCGTGGATAGCACCGCGCGTCGACGCGGGATGGGTGAGAGGAGGCGCCTATGCGAGCGCTGTCACCGGCGGTCAGGCTGAGGCCGGCGACGCCCTGATCCGCCAGTTGCTGTTACTGTCGCTGGCTGAGCTCGATTCCGGTTGCTGTTGCTGCCGCCGTAGCCGGCTTCTCCCCCTCTCGTCGCCTGCCGTCGCCGCCGTCGGGCTTTTCCCTCCTCGTGGCCTGCTGTCGCTGGCGGCGCTTTCCTCCCACGTGGTCTGCCGCCGCTTCTCTCCTCTCGCCACGGTTGTGGTCGTCGGTGGGTTGGGAGAAAAGTGAAGGGGATGAAGAGTGAGAGAATGACATACGGGTCCCATGTCATAGACCCATAATAGAGAGTGTGGATGGAGTAAGCAACGGGTATAACTTGCTAATCTATCTATCTATCTATCTATTATATTATTAAAACAGCTTTGAAAGGAGACACCACGTTCGCTGTGGGGGATAGAAATTCCCACATTAATCGGAGAAAAAGAAAAGGAGAGTCTAAGTAGAAATACAATTTAAAAATACCTGAAACAGCTTTGAAACGAGGCACCACGTTCGCTGTGGGGGCTAGAAATTTCCACATTAGTCGGAGAAAAAGAAAAGGAGAGTCTAAGTAGAAATACAATTTAAAAATACCTGAAACAGCTTTGAAACGAGGCACCACGTTCGCTGTGGGGGCTAGAAATTTCCACATTAGTCGGAGAAAAAGAAAAGGAGAGTCTAAGTAGAAATACAATTTAAAAATACCTGAAACAGCTTTGAAACGAGGCACCACGTTCGCTGTGGGGGCTAGAAATTTCCACATTAGTCGGAGAAAAAGAAAAGGAGAGTCTAAGTAGAAATACAATTTAAAAATACCTGAAACAGCTTTGAAACGAGGCACCACGTTCGCTGTGGGGGCTAGAAATTTCCACATTAGTCGGAGAAAAAGAAAAGGAGAGTCTAAGTAGAAATATAATTTAAAAATACCTGAAATTCGGAAGTAAAAATAAGCAATATTGAGAGAAGAGTCCATATAAGAACCCAATACGAGATTAATCAAAATTCGGAATAAAAATAAAATAAAATCCAAAATTACAAAAGAAAAGGAGAGTCCAAGTAGGAATACAATTTAAAAATAACTGAAATTCGGAATTAGAAATAAGGAATATCAAGAGAAGAGTCGATATAAGAACCCAATATGACATTAATTAATATTCGGAATAAAAATAAAAATAAAATCCAAAATTAGCAAAAAGAAAAAGAAGAGTTTAAGTAGGAATACAATTTAAAATTAACTGAAATTCGGAATTAAAAATAAGTAATATTGTAATAAGAATCCAAATAAGAACTGAATACAAGATTAATTAAAATTCAAAATAAAAAATAAAATAAATTTAAAAAATAGGAAAAAAATATAGGAGTTCAAGTAGGAATACACTTTATAAGTAAAAAAATATTGGAATGAAAAATATGAAATTTTCAAAAAAAGAAAAAAATAGTTCATCTAAAACTCAACAATGGCAAATAACAACAAAAAGGACATAAGCAATAGACTATAAAAGAGTAAGATGGTGGCGGTTGATGGGACATCTTAAAACTATAAGCAAAACTACAGATAGAATCCCAATGGCGATTAATAGGAGGAACGACAGATAGACTGTTAGACAGCATGGTCACGATGGTTGGCGGGACTTCTAGAAAGTAAAAAATAAATCACAATGACAAACATATTCGATTTTTAAATCTCAATGATAATAAATAGGGGAGGCAATGGGCGGGCCATACAGGAATATAGTGCCGGAGGTAGCGGCGGTTGGTGGGACTTCTATAAAGTAAAAAAAAATGAACCCCAATGATAGTTATGTTTAATTTTTAAAATCCCAATAACAATAAATAGGGGAGACATTAGACGGGTCATGAAGGAGTGCAATGGCGACGTTTGATGAACTTCTAAAAAAAAATATAATAACAGAACTGTTGATGCAAAAACACACACTGGCCTGGGAGATCTGCTTAGCTCCTAAGCAGGACCAAAGGTTGGTGAGATGCGGGCGTGCCAGTCAGTTTGACCCTGCAACTGACAAGATGTATAAATAGCATATCAATAAGCCGATCGGCTGTCAAGCTGATGGAGTAGTTCCAGCCGATGCCGATACCAGCCGATAGCGATATGGTTTAAGCGATCGGCTATATGCCCAATGTAGATTCCGACATGATGTAAACAAAGGCAATCGGCTGGTGATGATAAATAATGTAGCAATATAATCCAGTAGAAACCAATCAGCTAATAATGACATGATAGAATAAGCACTGATCCGAAGGTTAAAGCATACATCGGCTGGAGGACCGATGTCAATAAATCCACAGATTAGATTAAACAATGAAACATTTGTTGTCATCGTCTAAATCTAACTTATATGTATATGCAATCCTTATAAGCCGATGCAACGTCCAGATAACTTATCGGCTAGCACCCCGATAAAACATTAGCATGAACCTATCGGCTTAACAAGACTTATATTATCAACAACAATCTAGTAAGTCAAACCTAACCGATGCAGCACGAGATTGTTTATGTGTTAACAGTGAAATTTGGTAAGCCCAAAGTCATCATCGGCGTAGAATCAATATCGGCTTCAGAGTCCTGGAATCAGCCGATGGGAGTCATCAAGTCGCCAACAACCGTGTACTCGATGGAATCGGATCAATTAAAGGGAATTTATCCAGAAGAGTCCGAGTTCGGGAGGATGCGGCATGGCAGTTTATCTATTAATTTGGAATAGTTTGTTAGTTTCCTTTTATCTTTAGGAATGTGTGTTTAGTGTCCGAAAAGGACTTTATATTTTCCTTTTATCTTTAGGATAGTTTCTTTCTTGTCCGACAAGGACTTGTATCAACCCATGGGTATAAATATGTACACCCGGGGTCTATGTAATCTATCAATCTATTGATCAACAATACTCTCGGCGCATCGCCACCCTCTTTACCGAGGTTTTTACTTATCATCCGACGGAACTTGGCACCTGACGCGGGGCTGCATCGGCTTTCGATCTCCGGCGAAGGGGTAAGTCATACGTTCCGCCGGCCCTGGTGAATCTATCGGCTACGTTGGTGTTGTTCAAGGCTGCATCGCTTCGATCTCTTGGATCGCTCTGGTTTGGTTGATATATTTGCCTACCTGATATCTCAATTTTATCTCTAATTGCATTGTGTTTAGAGACGCATCGGTTTAGTTGGAGTCTCGGTTAGGTCTGATCTTCTATCTTAGCCGATATATCTCTATAATTGCAATGTTGTTATAAATAGATTTGTTAAATCTGTCACATTAGACAGATCTATCGGCTCATTGAGTATTAGATTATCATATACAATCTCGTGCTGCATTGGTTAGGTTCGACCTACTAGATTGTTGTTGATAATATAAGTCTTGTGAAGCTGATAGGTTCATGCTAATGTTTTATCGGGGTTCTAGCCGATAAGTTATCTGGACGTTGCATCGACTCATAAGGATTACATATATATACAAGTTGGATTTAGCCGATGACAACAAAGGTTTCACTGTTTCTAATCTGTGGATTTTATGGCATCGGACCTCTAGCCGATGTATGCTTTAACCTTCGGATCAGTGCTTATTCTATCATATCATTGCTAGCCAAGTGGTTTCTATTGGATTATATTGTTATTTATTACACCATCATCAGCCGATTGTCTTTATATCATTATTTACATCAAGTATCAGAATCTACATTGGACATATAGCCGATAGCTCAAAACCCTATCGCAGTCGGCTGGTATCGACATCGGCTGAGATTGCTCCATCGGTTGTTTAGCCGATCGGCTGTTTGATTTACTGTTTACATATCTTGTCAGTTGCAGGATCAAACTGATTGGCACGCTCGCATCTCACCAACCTTTGGATCTGCACTGGAGCTAAGTAGATCTCCCAGGCCGGTGTGTTCGATTTTTCGTCAACACGCTTGGCACGCCTCGGTGGACCATGAATTTTATATCCACATGTCTGAAGAAGAAGTCAATGCAAAGATCATGGTCACGGTGGAGAATTTAACGGAGGAACAGAGGCAACAGATGGAGCAGTTGTAGCTGATTTTCAAATGCGTTGTTCTCAATGTTTCATCATGACACCAGAAGGGCCAATTCAGAAGACTCGATTCCCCAAGCTGATAGTTGAAATACTTCAAGATACAGTTGATGAAGCGGTTCATCGCACTTATTTGATCAGTCTGGAGTTTTGATGAGTACACTACAAGATGTGATCAAGAAGATAGTTCCTAAAATAGTTGCTCAAAAGATTCAGCTCGGGGGGGCAAGCATATCAATATTGGCCGGAAGAACTTCGTCAATATGGGCATGATGAAGAATATCAATATAACAATGATTTGGCCGATAGAATTGCAAAGATAATAGAGAAGCAGTTTGGAATCAAACCTATGGAACATACTTCTGTGTATCGGCTGCCATATCCTGAGTGTGTTGATAGGGTGCCATTGCCACACCGATACAAAGTTCCAGATTTCTCCAAGTTTTCAGGGCAGGATGATACATCTACAATGGAACACATCAGCCGATTCTTAGCACAATGTGGGGAGGCATCGGTTGAAGAAGCTCTGAAAGTTAGATTTTCCATTGTCTTGACTGGATCCGCTTTTACATGGTTTTCATCGCTACCATCAGATTCTATCCAAGGATTCACCAGGGCCGGCGAAACGTAGGACTTACCCCTTCGCCGGAGATCGAAAGCCGATGCAGCCCCGTCAGGTGCCAATTCCGCCGGTTGATAAGTAAAACCTTAGGAAAGAGGGTGATGATGCGCCGAGAGTATTATTGATCGAGATTGATAGAATACATAGACCCCTGTGTACATATTTATACCCATGGGTTGATACAAGTCCTTGTCGGACAAGAAAGAAACTATCCTAAAGATAAAAGGAAGACATAAAGTCCTTATCGGACACTAAACACACTTTCCTAAAGATAAAAGGAAACTAACAAACTATTCCTAATTAATAGATAAACTGCCATGCCGTATCCTTCTTGAACTCGGACTCTTCTGGATAAATTCCCTTTAGTTGATCCGATTCCATCGAGAACACGGTTGCTAGCGATTTGACGACTCCCATCGGCTGATTCCATAACTCTAAAGCCGATACTGATTCTAGGCCGACGATGACTTTGGACTTACCAAATTTCGTCGTTAACACATGCCCCCCAGTTTTGGAGTGTGAGAACTCATGCTCCAAAATTCTCCTATGTCTGATCGATCTTCCCTTGCTTCTTGCAATCGGCTTTTATAAGCCGATACTGTCTGCATTTAATGAGCTAGACTGTCAAACTCGTGGCAGAAGAATCTCTCTCTGATAGGTGCTGACAATCCTTGGAATGCAAGATCTGCGAGCTGCTCATCAAACTATAACATTGGCCGCGGACATTACGAAATCTCTGAATATATTCCATAGCCGATTCTCCTTCTTGCTGCTCAACCGATATTAAATCTGAAAGCTTCAACTCTTTGATTCCAGCAAAGAAATAGTCATGAAATTGCTTCTCAAGATCGGCCCATCCTTGGATAGAATCTAATGGTAGCAATGAAAACCATGTGAAAGCCGATCCAGTCAAAGACAATGGAAAAAATCTAACTTTTAGAACTTCTTTAGCCGATGTCTCCCCACATTGTGCTAAGAATCGACTGATGTGTTCCATTGTAGATGTGTCATCTTGCCCTAAAA
Organism: Oryza longistaminata; assembly: GCA_009805545.1. Taxonomy (NCBI): domain Eukaryota; kingdom Viridiplantae; phylum Streptophyta; class Magnoliopsida; order Poales; family Poaceae; genus Oryza; species Oryza longistaminata. The sequence continues at coordinate 41,173,887 of CM020179.1, forward strand.
ACTGGAAGAATCTGGAACTTTGTATCGGTGTGGCAATGGCACCCTATTAAACCACTCAGGATATGGCAGCCGATACACAGAAGTATGTTCCTTAGGTTTGATTCCAAACTGCTCCTATATTATATATCTTTGCAATTCTATTGGCCAAATCATTCTTCTTGATCATATCTTGTAGTGTATTCATCAAAACTCCAGACTGATCAAACAATGCGCGATGAACCGCCTCATCAACTGTATCTTGAAGTATTTCAACTATCGGCTTGGGGCATCGAGTCTTCTGAACTGGCCCTTCTGGTGTCATAATGAAACATTGAAGACAACATATTTGAAAATCAGTTAAAAACTGCTCCATCTGTTGCCTCTGTTCCTTCGTTAAATTCTCCACCGTGACCATGATCTTGGTATTGACTTCTTCTTCAGACTTGTTGGGTGCAAAACTCGTGTCCCACCGGGCGTGCCAAAAACGTGTTGATGCAAAAACACACACTGGCCTAGGAGATCTGCTTACCTAATGACTTTGGGCTTACGAAATTTTGTCGTTAACAAGAACCCGACGAGATAATTGACTCTAAAAACTAGAAGGTCCATTTTTTAAAAATTTCATGAAGGATAGATAGAAGCCGTGGTAGATCTGGCAAACAAAATAGAAGGATGATAAAAGAGTAAGAGGTAGCCGCTAATGTGACTATCATAAAATTAAAAATTAAAGGATGATAAGGTTCAATTAATCTTTTAAGGTTCTAAGACAACGTGATAGCTATTTAACAAATTTTAAGTAATATCATATATTAAAAAATACATAATTTTATATGGGTGCTAGCCGCGCAATTGCGCGGGCCTCCCATCTAGTTAGGCTTAAACCAACTATAAGCACATGCAAAAAAAATAAAAGATAAAGGAAAATATGGAATATTGGCTCACATCACTACTACTCCCTCCGTTTTACAATGTAAGTCATTCTAGCATTTCTCACATTCATATTAATGTTAATGAATCTAGATAGATATATATGTCTAGATTCATTAACATATGCATAGAGATGAAGTGCTGATTAAATTACCAAAAAGTTGGATTGTGGTCATCACTTTAAATCCAAAATTCATAATGACTTGCTTAAATATAGTTAAAAATCGAATGTCAGTATATAATTAATTGATTTTGTTGGAAGCCTTTCATGTTCCTAGGAATAACCGTAAACATTATTTAGTAGAGTGTGAAAATCATCATTTCAGCTCTAATCTGATTCTTGGGAGTAGCATGTGCGTGAGTCCAAATTTCTTAGTGGCAAGCACATGGCATGTTCACTTGTATACATATCCGCACCAGAAAATACATATAATTGCCCACAAATTCAAACTGTATGTACCATCGCTAGCTGATGAGCTCACCTCGTTAACATGTCAATCTGCATATCAGGCAAATAATCTACGTCGTTATAAGAAACAAGAATAAATTTATATTATAAGTGACAGTAATGAGTGCAGCTTGGAAGGAGGACAGGCGGGCCATAGAGCTGGACGCATACTTCATCAAACATGTATTAATTGGGCGTTTAGATTTTGTTTAAAGTCCAAAGCTGAATTCACCACGCACAGCAAAATATAAAGATCCCAAATGTTAGTTCTGTCGAGGGTGTTCAATTCTTCGGTTCCACATTGCAGAAGCTTAGAGATAATAAAAGTGAAGATTCAATCTTAGACATGATCAACCAAGGATAACACAATGAATATCAATAAAAAATGTATTATTGTACAAATATGCATGTACAGGCTCCGGCCTAGAGATGACAACACACCTGCTTATGATCCATTCATGCAGCAATATGCAGTGATAGAAAAATGTAATTTTCGACCATGAACATATATATTTATTATTAAATAACTCTTCTCTCTGCTACATGATGCCTCATACTGAGCCTAGTGCTGGAATGTGCACACATATGGGCATTACTTCGAACAAGAGGAGGACATACGGAGGGGCGAGATTGAATTCTCATTCAGTCTGCTCCACCTACTTGCAGTTCCTCTTAATTGTTTGTGGTTCTAGGAAAATTAGGGAAAAGGGGGCAAGAAGAACATGAGACACATGGACAAAATATAAATCAAGCAGCATTTTCTTTTTTAAAAAAAAAAGAAAAGAGAGAAGAAAAGGGAGAACCTTTTACAGGGACAAGAGCAAGAAGCCGACGTTTGAGGCAAGAGCTCCACTCCGGTACATTCTACTTGCAGTAGAAATTAATCTGAACCGTGGATCATATTTGATCGAAGGGTTGAGATTTACTTCTACTACCACCACACTTGATGGGAGTAGAAATTTATAGGGGCATTATTGTCCATATAAAATAATGTGCGGAGGGGTATAATCGTAATTTTTTGTTCGCTAGCCCTAGCAGACGGTCGATCGTATTCTGCCGTCGCCCCCAATCGCTTCCCACGTCTCCGCCGCTCGTGCCCCTCCATCGCCGCCTCCACCGCCCGTCCCCCTTCCTCTTCACACTTGCCGCCTCCACCACCCTCGCAGGTCGCAGCCTCCGATGCTTCTCCCGCTGCCGCCGCCGCCTCTCGCCTCCGCATTGCGCAACGCCTCCTCTGCCGGCGGGTGCAGCACTGCCTTTACCGGGCCGTGTCGCAGCCCCTCCGCCGTCGGGCTCAGGGGCTAAGGCTGGCAGCCACCGTCCCCCGATCCCATAGCAGCGTTAACCCTCTGTGGCCGGCACTAAAGCAGCACCTCCGTCGCTGAGCAGCGGGCAAAATGCCCATCACCACGGAGTAATTTTTCCATTCCTGTCAGTAAATCCCCTCTTTCAGGCTTTCTTTTTTTTTTCTTTTTGAAAACCAATCCTCTTCTTCAGGCTTTCCATGTTTGATCTTCATTCTATGGTCTGGACATGTGTGATTTGTGCATGGTTATTGGCTGAACCACGTATGGTCAAAGATCTATTAATTTGTAATTTGTTTGCTATATGTAGTCTTACACTTATTTATGCCCTGTTTTCACACTCTTGTTTTCTCACATCCCTAGAGTTGTATTAGATTATTAGATGAAAAGAGATTTGTACCGCAACAAGCGGTTGAAGAATCAAAGGTATGAAACATCCAAAAGCCCTGTAATAATTATTCCTTTCATATATCTAGTAATGTATGACTTCATTTGCATTTGCTTCAGCAGTATATTTGATGACCTAGGAATACAAGCATGCAAATAATATTTATCTTCTCTCCGGTATTTTGATCTTATGTGCTATCTCTTGATTTTGCAATTAGTTCAGTTCTCTTGCATGCCAAGCTAGTGTGCAGTGTACCAGCGATGCCTTATTTGAGTTCTGCTTAATGAACAAATACTTTTGTTAACGGAGATTAATAGATCCCTTGCTAGCTGTGTATGTTTTTGAATTGTCAGTTGTTTTTATCAACCGAGGGACATTCTTCTCGGGACAGACAATATATGCTCTAGAAGTCGATTACAGTGATTTATGAATATGCCGCCGTCTTAAGGTAACTATGCCGCAACCCTGTACTGTGTTTCTTTGGTTGTTCTTCTCTCATTTACAGACAGAGTGATTATTAATTGGGCCCTTCTGTTTGTTTGTTCACGCCAAATGTCTTTCATTGTCAGTTGTTTTTATCAATTTGATGATATTTTTCAGCACAATGTGTGATTAATATGTCATAATTTCTGCAGAACAAAGGCAGAGTGAGGCAATACAAAGAAAAACTTTTTCAGCTTGTGATGATATTTTCAGCACAATGTGTGATCGATATGTCATAACTTCTGCAGAACAAGGTAGAGTGAGGCACATTCTTCTCGGACAGAGAATATATAGAAGAGTGGCAAGACAAAGAAAAACTCTACATGTCTATTCCAGTGATTTCTGAATATTCACTGTTATATGTTCTCGCTTTGTTCACCTATAAATCAGCATCTTATATTATCTCTGGTGCAGCAGAAACCCGTCATGCTAACAAGGTTATGGCGTCGCAAAATATTGAAAAGAGAAGTTGGTGGTTCTGAAAATGTCGATCTGTGTATATCATAGCTTTTGTGGCTGAATGTATACTACTTGTAATTGCAATTGTGAAGTCCCTGTAAAAAAAAACCATACCGGTTTATTCTTCCGTTGCCCTGTGTCTGTCATTGTTGGATTGGAGTGTTTCGATTGAAATTTGGATTTAGGCCCGGTCCAGACAGTCTCGTTTGAAATTTGGATAAATTTCATCTAAAAATAAAAACGATTTTGGATGTTAAATTATTTCAAAAACTTTAACCGAGTTGTTTATGATTAAGAAGGACAGTCCCATTTGAATTTCAGATAAATTCGGTTAAAACGATTTTGACTGAGCCCCACATATGAAAAACACAAATATTAGCAAAGGGCATAATATCAAATAAATAGAATGGGTGAGGCTTCGAAGTCAGGCCTAACCCTGCGGAGCTAGCCAGAAGACCGTTGGGTGTTTCTCGAGTCCCACATATTTTGTGATAAAATAATAGTTCTCCTCTAATCTATGTGTTCACGACCAAAAAAACCACGTGCTTTTGTTATCAACCCGGTCCGAATAGTCCCGAATGAATTTTGGAAGTAACATATTTTATCCTAAAATACTAGTACTGCTCTAATCTCTGGACTAACCGAATGAATTGCAGACGTAAATATTTTTCCTTTTTTCTGTTGTCAACCCTATCCAGACCATCCAGATGAAATCATGATAAATTTGGTCTAAAATTGAAACCGAATTTTATTTTGTGTTTAAAAACTTTAATCCAGTTTTCTTGACGCTGTAGCGTAGCCTAACCTGACACGTTCTTTTCTGATCGGACGTACGTTCTTTCTTAATCACATACACACGTGGGCCCACGTCATTAGTTGGTCCACACGAGTCCGCACAGGCCCAGAGTCTGCACAGCCCATAGACGGACAAAACAACCGGTGCCAAAATTACCCCCCGTCCATATTAGTACATTACTAATCTACCCTTTAAAATAAACGGTTTAGATTATTTCTACTCGAAGTATAATACTTTCAGTAGAAAGCACCGGAGCCTCCCTCTTGAGGCAATGGATGGGGTCAATCTGTTGGCACCGGATTAGTGAGTTGCATACTCGCATTAACGTTCAACCGTAGTTGTTGTACGATACGATGGGCCTTCATCCCTGCAGTTGACACCCTTGTCTCTGACTGCCGGCGCCGGCACGACGTACGGCATGAATGGTCCATCTGGCTTATGCTTACCTTTCAAAAAGAGAAAAAAAAAACAAAAGAGTTGAGTTTATTTTATGTATCGTCCCACGCAGAACAAACTTATTCACAACGGGGTTTCATCAAGCACCTTGACCTTGTACAGGAATAAATAAATGACGAATGAATACAAATGAAGTTGTCGGCTGAGGAATAAAGCTGCAGAGTTAGACCCTAGAAGCTTCAATCTCCTAAGATGGAGAGGAGGCAAAGCCATGATAAAGGAAGATGAAAATCATCTGGCTGGAGGAGCAGATGTTGAGACTTGAGGCCAAGGTCAGAAATCTCGGCGAATGGTGGAGGCCGTGGCAACGTGAAACACTGTGGACAACCACGCCAAATCTAGAGATGGAAGTAACAAATACTCTCTCCGTCCCTAAATATTTGACACCGTTGATTTTTTTAGCACATGTTTGACCGTTCGTCTTATTCAATAACTTTTGTGAAATATGTAAAACTATATGTATATATAAAAGTATATTTAACAATGAATCAAATGATAGAAAAATAATTAAGAATTACTTAAATTTTTTAAATAACTAGCAAAAATGCCCGTGCGTTGCGACGGGTAAAAAGAATCCAATGACAATATACACTTTTCATGCATAACCATATTAATGATAATGTTTATATGGATCGTTGTAGTTACCACAATTAGAAAATTGGAACATCTTCAATGTAATGACCCAACCTCAATGATGGTAACCTTACCGATGTTTGCTTTACGTAAAATAATTGGATTATTCATGTGACAATCTCATTCTTGCAACCAATAATAGAATTAATCAAACCCAAAAATCATGCAGGAAATGAAAAAAATCAAAAAAATTGATGGATCCAATCTGACCCAAGCATCCAGTGGGACCACCAGGTTTGCTTTCTTTGGGCCATATTGGAATACTGACATGCAGCAGTTCATAGATTGGGGAATTGGCCTAGGCGCTTGTGCTTGGCCGGCTCTCATGCAAGCGTCCGCTTCCCTCTCTCTCCAACACTTTCTCTCTTCCACGTAGGCGAAGGTTAGCTATTAGCCGGTTATTGTACCCGCTCTTAGCTTATCACGGCCAGTACAGCAGCATTGATCCGTTTGATGACGACACTAATTTTGACGAGCTCGGTAAATTCAACCCTGACTATTTCTACCAGTGCGATGACCATATAGGCCACTGCATCAAGTTGTTAATGTTCGCAATTAGTATCATCATCTGGTAGTACTTATTAACTTTTCAGCCTGATGGTTCCATGTAAGAGTATGTCTGAATGCTTTTATGAACTGTATTATGAGACAAATTTCGCTCATATATTTTCTCTTTCTGATCTTGATTTAGTATGTGTGATCTATTAAAAATTTGTGTTCTAATTCAAATTTAATCGAGCCGATAAATGTTTATTAAATGAAGCGTATGAAGTGTGATGAAATAGAAACTTTTTACCAAATAATTCTTTTGACTTTTTATGTTAATAATTCTTTGTTAACATCGACAGCTCTTATTACTCATCAGGTGCACTCATGGACTCGAGCATCCTCATCCCTCCGATTTTAGTCCAAAGGCTATTATCCAGGTGGTGCAAATTTGTGAGAGAACCTGCCTGCCTCCTATGCTGTAATTTTGCAAACAAACTCTGTTTCTTTTGGTAAGAAACAGAGGAGCATAAGCTCTCATCCCTCTTCGATTATAGGAAAAGCACCAGAAAATGCTACAAGTTTGTAGACATGAACAAAGTGTTTCTTTGAAATGCAGGAAAGGTAAAATGGAGGAATAGAAAAGAAAACTCAAAAAATTGGTAGGAACACGTATGCAAATCAGAGGATTTGAAACTATTGGAATTATATAGGGAATGGTTGTGTTTGGATGGTTGTGAGAAACATCAGAATAGTTTTAGAGGAATGCAACGTAAATAA
>CM020179.1:41185591-41197156 GCA_009805545.1 Oryza longistaminata
AATATAATCATGTGAGATCTTGTTATAAAGATTTAATTGTTACGAATACAACGGTGTAATCGGATTGTAGATCAGATGAGTAGTTTAAGAGAAAATTTTATTTGAAGTATAGGTGGATAGAGTCTCTTATAGGTGAAGTGGTAGCTGGTTTAAACAAACCAGCTACCACTAGTTGTGTAGTCACGTCCTTGCTATAAATATATGGGCTTGTTTGCAGAAACCCTGCAATCCATACACATGCCTAGGATATGGAAATAAATGCAAGAGAAATTCTAATCAATTATAGGAGATTTTATGATGGAATCATAGGAGATTCGGCCATTCAACCTACCATCACTCGCGAACTCAGAGAAGGATGGAAACTATGAATGGTAATGGGCCAATAGCTCTTACCTCTTTGCTGCAGTTTCGATCTAAGGACCTATTTAGTTTCTACGCAAAAACTTTTCACCCTGTCAAATCAAATATTTGACATATGCATGGAGTATTAAATATAAAAAAACTAATTACACAGATTGCATGTAAATTACGAAACGAATCTTTTAAACCTAATTACGTCATGATTTGACAATATTGTGCTACAATAAATATTTGCTAATGACGGGTTAATTAGGTTTAATAAATTCGTCTCACGGTTTAGAGGCGGAATCTGTAATTTATTTTATTATTAGTCTATATTTAATACTTCAAATATGTGTCCGTATATCCAATGTAACACGCCAAAATTTTTCACCCTGGTGCAGAAACAGCCTAAATCATTCTTTTTTTGGCACTCCCTCCTCGTCATGATACCGCCTCGCTGTAACACATGTAGTAAAATCATCTTTTTCGATGAATTGGGAAACGGCTTCTAGTGGTCACCATTGACTTGCTAGTTAACAGTGGGACCCACTTGTCAATAACTTTTTTGCTTACCTCTCCCCGGTCTCCAACCCTCTCTCCCCCTCTTCCTCTTCTCTCACCTTTCAGCAACAATGGCGCAGCAGTAGTGGCCTGGATGGCGGCGCCGGACAACGGCGCGGTGCCGCGGTGGGGTGCCTGGCGTCGGCGGTGGAGGGCCCGATAACGTGAATGGCAATGGGCCAACACCCCTGACCTCTGCTCTGCTGCAGTTTCGATCTAGTTCTTTTTCTTTTTCCGCGCATCTCGCTCCTCGCCGTCTCGCTGCCGCCGCCGATGCCGGTCCGCGTTTTCTCCGTCCCTTCCATTGCCGCCGTTCCTCTCGGCCGCGCCTCTGCTTGTGGTGCCGCGTTCTCCAGCGCCGATGCGGCGGCTGTCTGCAGATACGCCAGCCGTCGCCATTGGTCAGGCACAGCAATCTCCGGCGGCAAAGGTTCTTGGTGATCTGCCCTACGGATTGTTCAGGTTCTCACTGTTTCCCTGTTGTTATCTGTTACTACTACCATTTTACCGCATTATTGTATATTCCCCTGATTCGTTATTCTAGGGAAGAGGTATTAGAACTGGAACACAATTCAATTCAACGTGCTGAAATGCACCGTCAGAGCTGATGCCATTTCTAGTCAATGCTAACGGTTCAGTTCTGATGCATTTTCGATTTATGAAACTCTCAACTGTTTTACCCTACATAGCCCCCTTGTTGTAGCTTCTAGCAAACCTCTCAAAATTGTCCTAAGGGTCTTCAGGGTTTTTAGGTAGTATTTGTTTCAGTTATTTACCCAACTTTGCTATCCTATATAAAAGAGAAAAATCTACCTACCACCAGCATTCTGGCTTGCACTGCTCACCCAACCCCCTTCCACTCCCTCAGCACGACCGGTAATAGAGGCATAACCATAATTAAACATCCAAAGGATATATCTTGATTACAGATAAGCTAGGGAGCAAAATGGATTGTATAGGAGTTTGTATGACAGATAACATACTCGAGATATTTATCGAAGGAAACCTACAAAAAGAAGGGGATTATATATTTCTCAGGTCAGACAACTAGTTAGAATGTTAAATATATATAATTAAAGTTCATTTTCATATCAGAAAAGGCCATATTTTTAGTTTTACAGAATGCATCATTTCTTGCAATGTACAACACTACTTACAACATTTATTCAAGGGGAAAGCTCTTTTCCTTGCACTAAGAGGGCATACTTAAATTATACATTTTGAGAAATAGTATTCATAAAATAAGACATGAGACAAATAATATTGTGGTAGTAGAAATTAATAATACCAGAAAGAATATTAGAGCCCATGCCAAGGGATTATATTGTATGTTTAATGGCAAGGACATTATGAGCAAATTATCACTTACTACATACAGATCCATTCAAAACATTATGCTCTAAAGTATAGCAGAAATAAAAGTGAAACATATCCTCTGCAAATTGCATGGCTATACTAAGAATTACAGCGGATTTAGTGCAGAACAGCTCAAAACAGACCATGAAACTTCATCTAAAAAAAGTAACTATGAAGGCAAACCAACGAAGAGCACCGGTGATGAGTACCCTAGTTTTGGTCATCTTTTTGTCGGCGCTAGTAGCATACTTTAGTTCTTATTATTGCATTCCAATGCAAAGTAACCAATAATGTACTTGTATGTATGTTCCAAATCTTCCATTGAACAACTGTACATGTATATATAGGCTGCAGTTGTATAACTTCGGCTACACCAAGTAATTCAACAAGTTTGTGTGTGTGTGTGTGTATGTCTCAGATAGCAACCAGAAGAAGTTATGTATATATGCTCCCAGCTCAATCGACAGCACAGCAAAACTCAACTATAAAACTTACAACAATAAGTAGTAACCGAAGAGGATCTTGTTGTAGAAGATGGCAAATCATATCTTAGCAGCTGAAAAGAGTTAAACCATCCACCCATGCATCAAATCAATCTCAAATGATGAGAAGATAATTGAAGGCTTCGAAAAAGCCAATCATCAACCATGCAAGTAAACCCTTCTAGGATCACGCCAAATTAATTTCCACAGGCATGGAACTGACCATGATAGCTCCCCAGCGGCCCAGCCCCCGTCCTTTCTTCTTGGGCAATAAATCAACTGTAATAACCATCCCCTTGGCTCAAGATAGCAGCAGCACCATTCCTCTGCTTGTCTTGATTCACAGAGATGAGAGATGCACATTGGTCCAACTTGATCAGAAAGTTTGATTTTATTACCATATAAAACAGCTGGTCACATGAAACACATTTTGTAAGGTTGATCCGAATAGACCATCAAGTTTCAAATCTCTCAACTGTTTTTTCTTCCAAAGCTCTTGCTGCATAGTTGGCAGCAACATTGGGACCAACAAGCATAACTGGTGTATGCTTGATATATTCGATAAGTGGCTTAAATTCCAGATCACGTATGTACTCCGCATAACTGACATGATGTGTGTTTCTATTTTGGTACAAAAGAAGCAATGGTCAAATAGATATCAAGAGTTTGCAGAAAACACATACGAATTGAACATATAGTAAAATTTTAGAAGCATAGGAGTAGAAATTACAGTGGGAAAGGGAAACGATGGACGTTACTGTTACTCTTCATTACTAATATGAAAAATTGACAAAGAGTTGCATTTTATACATACTAGTCTGTCCAATCGTTATGCACGTAAAGAATTTCTATTGTGACTGATTGTTTAGATTAGAGCTAGGACTGCATGTATTCTTCATCAAAAAATCCAGGCCAAACTCAAATAAATTGGACAAATAAAAACAAATATCAAGTGAATAATCAACTTATCACAGTTTATTAAGTATTTCCGAATCTAGCAATTGAAGTTGACCTAGTATGGACATTTTTTTATGAATACAGAATATGTTCACCCCTATATCTAGGATTTTTTTTTCTTTAAAAAACTTCTAAACAACAAAATATAATTTGGAGCACTTATGCTATGTGCACAAGATATGCCCCATTCCACTATTAGTAAATTTAATAAATCTTTCACGTTAAATTTCCCTGCATGCAAACACCACTTCGTTTGTAATATATAGAACATGGGGAATAGCTCAACTTGGTCAATCATTATTGCCAAATTAAGTGAAATTGTAGAAGAATCAATGGACGTAATGAAGCATCAGTACAAAATTAGGACTGTAAATGGTGGCACCAAACTTTTTTCTATTACGCGGAGGATGTGCACACGCGCACACCGCACATGTTTGTTTAAGTGCCCCTTTAGCACAGTATGTAACACAAGCTTAACAAATGGAGCCAAAGGATTGGAGCATTGAACATACTTGCGAGAGAATTTTACTTTTGATTAGAAGCCACATCTAGAGGATTTTTAGTTATAGCTAGCTACACAAGCGGCTCTGGCTTAAAAGCTGTTGTAAGAAGAGCTCTATCATTATCTCATTAAATCTTTGTGTAATTGTGGAACCAGGGCTTGAACCACATCAACGTGCTTTCCTTATGACCAAATTGACTATAATAAAACATCCAAATCTATTGCCATGACATAATCGAGAGGATATTACTAGGTAATTTTGGATGTTACAATATATAGTGAACGAGCTGTAAAGAAAAGGGTGAAGGAGTTACCGAAACGGAAACACGACTCCTCTCTTTGTGAGCAATGAATCAACACCAATGTCATTCTTGTTCGTGTCTTGATTTGCCGATATAGGCATTGATCCAACCTGAAAGGAAAAATTGTTGCTTTTGTTGCAATTTGAAACAGCTGAAGGATCCATGATCACACCAAACTCCTTGTCCATGTTGGATCCAAATAGACTATCAAGTTGCAAATCTTCCAACTGTTTGTTTTCCCAAAGCTCTTCTTGCATCCTTGGCAGCAACATTGGGAAGGTAATCAACAGGATTAGTTGAATGTCATCTGGAGTGTACCTTATCCTTTCCTCACTGTATTTGTCCATGCCATGAACAATTGCATTCCTGTAGGACTTCAGAAAGTCAGTGATTTCCTTTTTGTAGCACATATCTTTCTCCCGCCTGAACAATTTTTTGAGGAGATTATCCCCTTTCAGTTTCTTGTGCCAATAAGATTTGTATGGCATATCCCCTGCTGGTTTGTCACAAGGTAGCATAAACATGATGTGTCTATACATCCACAGGAAAAATGTTTCCCTGTTCCTTAGAGGGACAAGAGAAGCATGTGTACAGATGAGATACTCCAACTCCATACTAATAGCCTTATTAGGATTGTTCATCAAGTTTAGGAGATGCTTCACATCTTTAGGTATATCATCCTTGTGTTGTTGCAACACTATTTCCACAATTATTTTGTGAGCATCCTGGTAGTTTTCAAATACCTTGGAGTCGCTCTTGTCATCAAGATTACATTCTCTTATTTCTGCTATCCCATCTTCTCTGATAAAGACATTTGATTCATCAAAATGCTGTGGGCACTTTCCCATTTTGTGGAGGAAATACAGCTCTATGAGAAGTGCTCTAATGACAAGCTTGGCTTTTTCAGTCATGATGTTGTCCATAATTGGTTCAGCCTCCTTATATTGGGTGAGTGGTTTGAATTCCTCATCGTGCATGTACTTCTCGTAACTGATTTGATGCATTTTGCTGTTCAAGTAAACAAAAAAAAAAAAGTAGCACAGGTCAATTAGTTTCGAGAAGCATTGGATACTAATGACAATATTAAAAGAATGAATTGATGAACAATACAATTACTCTTCACTACCAAGCATTGAACTCAGTGGACGTATTGAGACATCACGTACTCTCTCTGCTCCCTGTGTACTCGTAAAAGAAGTCGTTTTGGACAGCGATACGGACTCCAAAACACAATTTTAACTTTTTTGTTTCTATAAAAATATTTATTGAAAATTGATATATGTATACTTTTATAAAAGTATTTTTCAAGACAAATCTATTCATATAATTTTTACATTTTCAAACTCAACAACTTAGAATTATTCATGATTTATATTTTCAAGGTTTGACTTAAACATGGTCCTAAACAACTTTCTTTATGAGTATGGAAGGAGCACTAAATAATGGATCAGGTTAAAATTAGAGGTTGAAGAAAACAGTCGACACAGAGGTCCATAAATATGCCACTTACTACCTGTCTATCTCCATCCCGAAAAGAATATAATTCTGGCTAGATGCATAGACAACTTAAATTTTTTTTACGGAGGTAGTAATACACACCCTACACATATAAGCAGGGATAAATTTGTCCATAGATATGGACATCAAATCAATATTTTAGTCTCTATTGGGTAGGGTCAAATCCCCATACTGTACCACCATGTGAAGAAACCTTCTCACTGACAAGATTGACTTGGTGTAGCAAAACATCCCAATGCATTGCCACGTTATGTAATCGAGAACCACACGTAGATAATCCGCTAAGGTCTTGTTCGGTTAATCCCTATGAGGATAGGATTGGAGGAGATTTATTTCACACCTATTGTGATGTGGAATTATTCCCCTCAATCCCCTCTAAACCAAATAAGGCCTAAGGTATTAACCGAATTAGGCCTAAAAGAGGAAATTTAGGATGGCACTGTACGGTGGGCAAGATTGATGCATTGCATTAGTTTGACTTACATACAAGAAGCATGATGTACCAAAATAGGATTTTTTTTTTTTGAGGGATAATGGCAGGAGCTCTGCCTATTCATTAAAGGAGAAAGAAGCAGTTTTACGTACAGGAACACCTCCAAGAGGTTTCTTCAGATTTAGATATTGGAGGAATTACAGCACTTTGAGAAAGTGCAAAGCCACTAACATCAAAAGTAAACAGTTTGCGCTTCATCGAAAGCTTTGCACATGTTGAATGTACCAAAATAGGATGTGCAAAACAGGATCAAACACTACATTCAGTTAGAAATATAAACAGCATTACGCATCCGTTCTAAGAAACAGAGACACAATTAATGAATGTTCGAAAGCAACAATTGCACCTCTGGGTTTTCTTCCATAGATTTTTTTTTTTCCATTACAACGAAGCCACACACATAAGGGTACATCAAGTTCTCATAAATAGTATAACGCATCCGTTCTAGTACATGCGTATGCTTGTGAGTCTTATACTTTTTTTTTATACACAATCAAACACACCATACATATGTTTATTTTAGAAAAGATGAGCCAATATCAAGATGAATCAATATCCCTGAGAAAATCATAAACCGCACACACACACATATATGCATCACGCCACGTTTGATTCATGGAGCTATATATGCACCTTGAAGCCCGTAACAAACTCCATCTAAATCAGTGATCGGTGTTACAAAAAGGTGGCTAATTCCCGATCTGTGTCCGAAAAGCAACAATTCGACCTATCAGCCAACACCATCTGTCGGTCCTTGCGGGAAAAGAGAAAAAAAATAAAGGAAAAAAAATAAAAAGGATGCTGAAGCCGCCAGATTGGCTATAAGCATTTCGAAGAGATCTTCCCAAAAACGGAAGGATTCGTACTGAAAATAGGGGTGAAAACGGTACGGAAATTTCCGAGAATTCCGGCTACCGTTTTCGGTTTGCACCGACCGTTTCAGTCGGTATTGGTAATTGTCAGTATCGGAAATGGAAACGGTAATCTCTTCCGGAAATGGTAGCGGAAATGATATGGGGTTTTTTCCGACCGTTTTGTCGGTAACCGTTTTTTATCGGTAATTTCCGTCAAATTTCCGACAAAATTCCGAGGAAGGAAGCCGGCTGGGCCTTGCTAGCAGGAGCAGCCCATTAGGCATTTAGGCCAGAAAGAAAAACCCTAGGGCGTCAGCCGGCGTGTCGCTTCTCCTTCTCATCCTCTCCCTGTCTCGCGACTCTCGCGCTATCGCACAGCTCTTCGCCACACCGCCGCCGCCGCAACCACATGTCCACGCCGCCACACCGCCGCTTGCTAGTCCTAGCCGTCGCATCCTCACGCCTCGCCGCGTCCCTTGCCGGAGAAGCAAGATGGCACCTGCCGGAGGAAAACGCCGCATCCTAGCTTCTGGATCCATCCGACGGCAACAACAGAGACATGAACATTGAGTTCGCCACCGTTGCGTTTGCCAGGTCCACCAGGTATAGGCGTATAGCTTGAATGCTTGAGCATGATTTTTTTACATGTACAGATGAATGCATGAGCCTTAATGTTTTTTAGCACGATTTTCTGTTGATGTGCGAGCGCGATTTTTGCAGATGTACAGCTTAATCCTTGAGCATGTTTTTTTAAGATGTATAGCTTGAGCCTTGTGTTAATTGTTAATCACTTCCTCTTTTTTTTTAGAATCTCAATCTGCTGCATCTGGAAGTGCAAGTGGAAGTCATCATGTGGGTGTGACTGCATCATCATCCTATTGTATGCTGTAGCCACATTGATGTTGAAGTATCGTTGAACTTTGTTTATATTGTTTGTCGACCTTATTGTCAACTTATTAATCATCATATAACGGTGTTGTGTGGCAGCGTGATCATGCAAGGGTGAAATTATAAGGTCATCTTCATACAAAGTTAGATGTGGGATGATACATTGTTTCCGACATGAATTTTCGACTTCCGACCGATAACGGTAGATTCCCGTTCCGATGGTTCCGTTTCCGATATACCGACATTACCGATATCGTTACCATTTCCGAGTATACCGTTCCGATTCCATTTTCGAAAAAATAAAATGAAAATGAAAATGGTAGAGGGTTTTTCCGACCGTTTTCATCCCTAACTGAAAAGGCCCACCCACCCGAAAGCACACAAAGGGCGGGTCGGTCGGTCCGATCAAATTCATCAGAGGATTTAAAGCTGGAACAAAAATTAAGCAAGATGTCGTGTAAAAAATTAAGCACGACCTCTTGAAGAGCGGAAGAGGCCACACACGAGCTGGCCGGCGGTAAAACTCCAGCGGAAGAGGTTGGACTTACCGGAGAGAAATCACGGCGGTGCACCGGCCGGAGGTTTTTGGCGGCGGCGGCGGCCACGCTTGTAGGGAGTAGCACGCATGTGGTGTGCTACGGAACCGTCTCTGTCACGTACAGTGGCGTCGGCGCGTCGCTCCGACTGACAGCAGGGGCCACGCCGGTGGGCCCAATCTCAGGCCCTACCCGAATCTATGTTCAGGTGACACGTGGGGTGGCTCAGGTAGGTGGGACCTTAGAGCTGACGGGGCATGGACGTGGCTGCCACCACCGCAGCAAAAGCTAGCCATGTCATCAGAAGAAAAGGAAGCAAAAAATCGAGTAATACTGATCACATAATTAATACTTCCTCCGTTTCATAATGTAAGTCATTCTAGCATTTTTCACATTCATATTGATGCTAATGAATCTAGATAGATATATATGTCTAGATCCATTAGTATCAATATGAATGTGGAAAATGCTAGAATGACTTACATTGTGAAACGGAGGGAGTACTACTAAGCCAACATAAGCTGCTCGTTCCGTCCCAAAATATAAAACTTTTGTATGAATGTGACATATCCTAATCCTATAATTCAGATAGAAAAAGTCATAGTTATATTTTGGGACGAAGGAAGTAGAAAAGGAAAGGATTGACCGTGGAGAAGAAGATCAAAGTGGAGTGGCCGCCGAGGGCATACGGCGAGGATCATCCGCCGCTGGCCAGTGGCATCAGAGTAATTGGAAGAGCCCCCCGTCGTTGGCTCGTTGCATGCTAACCGGTGGCGCAGGAGCCGGGCGGAAAGGAGGGATGTGCGTATGCCCCGGCGAGCCAGCTAGCCGGAGTCGACCAGGACGCCGATGGCGCCCAAGAGCGTCGCAGCTGGTACCGCCCGCCACCGCTTCTACTGCTGATCCCGGCGCCAGCGTCAATAGCTAGACTCCGGCGGGCGGAAAGGCTGAGCAAATTGAGAAACAACGGAGAAGCTCGATCGATCTGCCGCCGCCATGTGACACAGCTCCAGATCGACTTGGGGTCGACGAGACCTCTCTCTCTCTCTCCCTTGACGACAACGATGCTTTTGCTCTTGCAATGGATGCCGCTACACTACCATCGTCTCCTCGACATCCTCTTCTACCGATCCAGAGCAGGTATACCTAAACGTATTTATTTTTAATGACTCGATCGTAACAATGTATAGCTGACCTGACCCTTTCAAAGTCGTCTCCGTGTAATTAACTACGACGCAATTCTCTGTAGCTACATTCCTCGAATAGTCTCACAACGCGCACCGATCCATGTACTCAGCTTTATGAACGCAGATACGTACATCGTATCTCTACGAGGTTTTTTGAAAAATTAAACCGACATATCTAAAAATTAACAAAGTCAAGCTAACTTCGTGGAATAAAATTTCCTTTTAAGGAAGAAGAAGGTGCATTGTTTTTTCAGCAGGAAGAAGGTGCATTATTGTTCCCGGCACATGATTAACGGGGCGGTACGTAGTTTTTGAATTATCTTGCCATGAAACAAACAAGCATGTATGGACTTGGTAATACGGTATATCGATCATCCTAGTTTACGTTTCATAACGTAAGATGTTTTTTGTTTTGAATATATTCATGCATGGATTCTTACATATACTTCATATATGGGCGTTCAAATTAATATGCATGTTAGTGAATCTAGGGAAGGATATAGAAAGAAATCAAAACATCTTATTGTGTATACGTGTAAGAGAGAGAGTATTTCACTACTACAAAAGTGATTTTTCTGTATGAGGCCCCCTCATTTTTCCATGCGGACCATAACTAGTGGCGTCTGCAAAAATTAAGGGTCTTTTTCTCATACGACTGCTTAAATGGATTGTATGGAAAAATCGAGTTTTCCACATGTACCTCTTAAGAGGGCCGCATGCAAAAATGAGCTCACTTAAGCGCCCGCATGGAAAAATCGATTTTTCCATACGGGCCACTTAAGAAGCTGTATGCGAACATAAAATTTGAAAAATTTGAAACTAGTGTATCTCACTCATATGAACTCTAAATTGGATGATTTTTTTTCTAAATGTTTCTAAAATCATGCTCTATCATGTTATTGTGTTCTTACTGGTATTATTTTGGCTATTTTGTCTTGTGACTTTGTTTTATCAATTAAAAATTTGAATTTCAAAAGTTCAAATAATATTTTGAAGCAGTAAATGATTTCATTTGAAAAAGTTATACAACTTTGTTACTGATGACTTTTCAGATGAAATCATTTTGTATTTGAAAATGTTGTTTGAAGTTGTCATATTTTTGAAATTCAAATTCAAACTGTTCAAACAAAGACATATAGAAAAATGACCGATACAAAAGCTGTAGATCTTGATAGAGAGAATCCCTTATATGTCACTCTAAATTAACCGGCTCCCTTATATGCCACTTCAAATTGGCTTCTCCCTTTTATGCCACCGGTTCAAGTTTCTCCTCCCTTTTATGCCATTGTCGTCAGTCCACCGTCAATTGACCGTTAACTTCATTGTAAAAAGACGCATTTGCCCTTAAGAATTAGTATACAACCAATAATAGGTATTTTAGTACTAATATAGCTACTGGATACAACATATGAAAATTGATTTTTTCTGCATCACATGCAATTTTAGCCATTACCATTACAAATAAATTTTCAATGTAAGCATGTAACATGCAATTTTCCAACAATATTTTTAATATAAAGAGCATTTTTCACTGGTTCTGACAAAATTTTGTTCACTCAAAAAGGATTTAAAATAAATTAGTTATGA
>CM020179.1:41199545-41223097 GCA_009805545.1 Oryza longistaminata
ACAATAAAAATAAAATAAAATAAAAAATTAGAAAAGGAAAGGAGAGTCCAAGTAGGAATAAAATTTAAAAATAGATGAAATTCGGAATTAAAAATAAGGAATATTGAAAGAAGAGTTCATATAAGAATCCAATCCGAGATTAATTAAAATTTGAAATAAAAATAAAAATAAATCCAAAATTAACAAAAGAAAATAAAAGAAGAGTTAAGTAGGAATAAAATTTAAAATTAGCTGAAATTCGGAATTAAAAATAAGCAATATTGAAAGAAGAATCCATATAAGAACCCAATACGAGATTAATTAAAATGTAGAATAAAAAAATAAAATAATATCCAAAATTAGAAAAATTAAAAGATAGTTCAAGTAGGAATACAATTTTGAAACAGCTGAAATTGAAAATAAACAATAAAAACAATAAAACAACATAATACGGTATTAACTAAAATTCTGAAATTAGAAAAAGAAAAATAAGATTTCAATTAGGAATATAATTTATAAATAACTAAAATTTGTGATAAAAATAAAGACTATTGAAAGAGAAGACCATCTAAAACACATGACGAGATAAATTA
The DNA here is from genome assembly GCA_009805545.1 of Oryza longistaminata. Lineage (NCBI taxonomy): Eukaryota > Viridiplantae > Streptophyta > Magnoliopsida > Poales > Poaceae > Oryza > Oryza longistaminata. Next base: position 41,200,118 of record CM020179.1, read on the forward strand.
AGTAACAGGCCTATAAAAGAGTAGAGTGGTGGCGGTTGATACGAGATATAAAAATTATTAATAAAACACCAAATAGAATCCTAATGACGATTAAAAGGAGGAACGTCAGGCAGGCCGTGAAGCAAACAAGTAAGACAGTTGCCGGGACTTCTATAAGTAAAAAAAAATAAACCCCATTGATAATTATTTCGATTTTTAAAATCTCAATGACAATAAAAAGGAGAAGCGGCGTGCGGGTGTATAAGAGTATAGTTGCAGAGCCACCGACGGTTGACGGGACTTCTAGAAAATAAAAAATGAATTCCAATGATACTTATGTTCAATTTTTAGAATCACAATGGTAATAAAGAGTAGGCGGCGGACGGGTTGTAGAGGGGTATACTGGCATCGTTTGATGGGACTTCTAAAAATTATAAAAAATGAAACTACAAGTCCAATTTTTAAATGTTTGTAATTTCTAAAAAGTAAAAAAAAACGAATGATAACCATGTTCGATTTTAAAATCTCGATGATAATAAAGAAGGGAGGCAGCGGGCGAGCCGTAGAGGAGTACAATGGCAAAGCCGCTGACGGTGTGGACTTTGGTGGGACTTCTAGAAAGTAAAAATGAACCCAAACGATAATTATGTTCAATTTTTAAAATCTCAATGACAATAAAGAGAAGAGACACAGTGGACGGGTTGTAGAGAAGTATAATGGCAACATGTGACAGGACATCTAGAAATTATAAAAACGAAACCCATCATGACAATAAACTCAAAAACTATAAAATCCAATTTTTAAAGGTTCTAAGAAGAATGGATTGAAGTAGTGGTAGATCGAGCAAGCAAATAAAGAAGGAGGTGACATAAAAGGTAGCAACTGGTGTGACTTTTAAAAACTATATAATTAGAAACACGAGAATGATAAGGTTTGGTCTTTCAAAGTCTTAAGACAATGAGATAGCTATTTAATAAATTTTAAGTGAAATCATATTAAAAAATATATGATTTTATTTGGGTGCTAGCCGCGCAATTGCGTGGGCCGCCCAGCTAGTTATATCTTTAAAGTAATAGAAAAAGGAGCCTCCACGTTCGCTCTCATGGCCTAGAAATTCTCACATTAATAAAAAATAAGAAAAAAGAAAAATAGAACTAGATTAGGATTAATTAAAAACTAAAGAAAGAAAAAAAGATGTATTAAGAAACTCGAATCGGTCAATCGGTAAAAAAAAAAAAAGAAAAAAGAAAAAAAAGGGAAAACCTAATCATACTACTAGAAACGGAATCAGACAATCTGTCTAAAACAAAAAAAAGAAAGAAACGAACAAAAAAAAAAAAGAAAACCTAATCTACTGGAAACGGAATGTACAATCGACAATCGGTCAAAAACAAAAAAAAAGAAAAGAAAAGAAAAACCTAATCATACTATATACTGGAAACGGACAATATTTTGGGAATACGCGTGTTCACACCACTTTTAGAGCAAGTTTAGTAGTATAGCCCATTACTAGCTCCAATTCATATATAGCCAATCTAATAGCTAATTTATACAATAGTTGATTACTATACTATTAATATATGGTCCCACCTGTCATACACACATTGCGTCTTGAAGTCCGCGCTACAGATCTGTAGCCCACTGCTCTTCTCTCTCTTCATTTATCTCTTTAAAATATATTTATAGCTGGCTTATAGCCTGCTATTGTACCTGCTCTTAGAAACATTGAAAGACAACAATCCTAATCAAACTCTGTCGTTTCCGAATTGTATCAGTATTGTCATGCCAATAAATACATAACCAAGCCAAAAATTAGCAAACCAAAAATACAAAACCACGTTCGCTGTGGAGGCTAGAAATTCCCACATTAATCGGAGAAAAAGAAAAGAAGAGTCCAAATAGAAATACAATCAAAAATAGCTGAAATTCAGAATTAAAAATATGCAATATTGAAAGAGTAGTCCATATAGGAACCCAATACGTGATTAATTAAAATTCGGAATAAAAATAAAATAAATTTCGAAATTAGAAAAAGAAAAAAGAGGACTTCGAGTAGGAATACAATTTAAAAATAACTGAAATTCGGAATTAAAAATAAGAAATATTGAAATAAGAGTCCATATAAGAATCCAATACAAGATTAATTAAAATTCAGAATGAAAAATTAAAAAAATCAAAATTAGAAAAAAAGAAAAGAAGAGTTCAAGTAGGAATACAATTTAAAATTAACTAAAATTTGAAATTAAATATAAGCAGTGTTGAAAATAAGAGTACATATAACAACCTAATAGTAGATTAATTAAAATTCGAAATAAAAAATAAAATAAAATCCAAAATTAGGCAAATTAAAAAGAGAGTTAAAGTAGGAATACAATTTTGAAACAACTGAAATTGAAAATAAAAAATAAAAATATCAAAAGAACACAATACGAAAAATAAAATAAAATCTGAAATTAGAAAAAAAGTATAGGAATATCATTTATAAATAACTAAAATTGGTGATAAAAAATCAAGACTATTGAAAGAAAATACCATCTAAAACACATGACGAGATTAATTAACTAACATGCCTATAAAGGAGTAGAGCGGTGGCGGTTGATATGACATATAAAAACCGTTAATAAAACACCAAATAGAATCCTAATATTCTAGAAAGTAAAAAAAAACCAATGCTAATCATATTCGATTTTTAAAATCTCAATGATAATAAAAAGGAGAAGCAGCGGGCGGGGTGTATAGGAGAGCCGCCGACGGTTGGCGGGTCTTCTAGAAAATAAAAAATGAATTCCAACGATAGTTATGTTCGATTTTTAGAATCCCAATGACAATAAAGAGTAGGCGGCGGATGGGCTGTAGAGGAGTATAGTGACATTGTTTAACGGGACTTCTAAAAATTATAAAAAATGAAACCAACAAGACTATAAACTCTAAAAACTACGAGGTCCAATTTTTAAAGGTTTGGAACTTCTAAAAAGTAAAAAAAACACACAATAATAATCATGTTCGATTTTAAAATCTCAATGACGATAAAGAAGGGAGGCAGCGGGCGTGTCATAAAGGAAAACAATGGCAAAGCCGCTGACGGTTTAGTGGGCGATAATTATGTTCGATTTTTAAAATTCCAATGACAATATAGAGAAAAGACAGTTGACGGCCCGTAGAGGAGTATAATGACAGCGTTTGACGGGACTTCTAGAAATTATAAAAACTATAAGATCCGATTTTTAAAGGTTTCAAGGAGAATGAATAGCAATAGTGGTAGATCAAGCAAGCAAATAAAGAAGGATATGACAGAAGTAAGGGGTAGTAGCTGGTGTGACTTTTAAAAACTATATAATTAGAAATACGGGGATGATAAGATTTGGTCTTTCAAAGTCTTAAGACAATGGAATAGCTATTTAATAAATTTTAAGTAAAATCATACTGAAAAATATATGATTTTGTTTGGGTGCTAGCCGTGCAATTGCGCGGGCCACCCAGCTAGTTTATTTGGAATAAGTTCACTTAAGGTCCTCTCCATTTGTCACCGAGTCTAGAATTCACCCTTCAACCATAATACCAGGTTTTGGCTCATGTGGTATTTACGTGACATTGGCGTGGCACTTAAAGTCAGAAAAAATCATAGGACCCACATATAAGTAAGGGTCGGTTTAAAAATAAAAAAGAATACCTAACTAAAACATTAATAGATTAACTAGGTAACTAGAAATTAATTAAGTAGAATTATTATTTCAATTAGCATCATTAGTATTAATTAATTAATCGCTAATTAGCACGATTAATCTGCTCTGCGAGACCGTGGTGGTATCGTGCACCGGATTCACATTCTCTACCATAATGCATACCTTTATACACACTGATATATGAGTAAATAGAAAGATAGGACACACGTATTAGTGACTGTGATAGTATTGATAGTCAACAGATTATAGTAGAGGATCCTCCCCCCTCGCGCACCTTGGGTCCCGCTACCATGCGAGCGAGACCGCGGCGCGGCCGCTAGGCGCCAGCTGACAGCTTTCAAAATTCAAACCCATCATCATCACTCCCCAAATTCAAAAGGAGTCCGTCACAACTCTCCTGCTCTGCCGCCGCTGCAGTAGATCTCGAATTTTTATTTTCCCCCTTTCTCGCTCATTCGCTCTTGCTCCTCCTGGCTGATCCTGCCGCCGCGGCGGTGCAGCAAAATGCCCGCCGGACGGCATCGCCGCCGCTTCCTTTCTCCACCTCTGTCGTTCCATCCATCCCCGCTGCAGTCTACGGAGTAAGGATGGCGGTGGCGGCCGTCGCCGTTGGTCAGCCACAGCGGTCTCAGGTAGCCAAGTTCTTGGTGACGTAAGAGTTAAGACTTGGCGCCGTTCTATCTGTTCTACATTACCTTATTACATCGCCCTTCTGTATTTTTTTGCTTTCGGTATTTTTGTGTCATAGATTATTACTACCCATAGTATTGATGCATTTCTGTTAAAATGGAAGAGTGCAATATGAAGACTTTGCCAGGATAACTACTCTGTATCTGGTTGGTATTTGCAAAACATGGCAACTAGTTATTGACAAAGAATCATCTGGCCACATACTATGAAAAACTCGTTGTCAAAGCTGAACAATCTACATTGTTTCTACCTGTTAAAAACTGTTCTCATATCATAAGTTCATAACCTGATGTCTTGACTAGTGTCTTCAAATGTCACCAATTTACTCAAATTAAAAGAACGATACCCAGGTAGAAGCGCATTCCAAATTCTAAGAGTTCTCACTTCTCACTTTAATTTTACACTTATGACTACTAGTATTAGTTTCAGATCTGCAACCAATTCACTGCATTTTTTTTCCAGAGTAGCAGTATCGACATAATCAAGTTCAAGTAGCAGAGCAACATTTTAGTAGCAGCTCAGAGTAATAGGTCTAAACTGTACCCAGAAGGGAATAGGATCAAAGAAGAAAGATTCCAGCTAGCTTTACCCAGAAGTACTAACACTCAAATGTTAAACCACTAGCAGCAGTAGTTGAAGATTCAACTATACGATAAATCAAATAACTGTTGGTCGAAAATGACTAGTGCCACCTGCACAAGTCTGCAGATGCAATTGAAGTACATTTGCAGATCACGACAGGCTAAAATCTGATGCAACATTACAAAAGTACCAATGGAAGTTTTCTACATACAGTACATCATGGAACATAAAACTTAGAGACTGTTTAAAGTATACATAAATTCTCACTGGGGCTAAAAGTGTATCCTCAAATTGTACACCACTAGAATAGTACTTGATGTTTAAAACACAGTACATCACGGAACATATAACTTAGAGATACTCCATAAACTAAAGCCTCTTGAGTGTACTCTCTCCTTCCCTCAATGAGTGTCTTTTTAGCAATGAATATGGACAATACCACTATCCAGGTTCATAGCTAAAAGAGATTTGCTCCGGTCTAGAAAAAAGTACCTCGAGATACCGGTACTTCAAGATACCTTAGGTACTTTTTGATGGATCGGAGCAAATCTCTAGCTAAAAAGACACTCTTTTATGGATAGAGGTAGTACTAGATCACTTCACAAATCATAACAGGCTATCAAGTCTCAAAATTCTTAGGTGTTTTTCCTTCTCAAGCTCTTCTTGCATCCTTGGCAGCAACAAAGGGTAGGTAACTGCCAAGATTAGCTGGAACTCATTTGGGGTGTACCTTCTTTTGTAGTAATGATCCATGTCATGAACAGTTGCATTCCTGTAGAACCTCAGAAATTCAGTGCTCCCATTTCCATATCCACCTTTGTTTGAGCTGAACAATTCCTCAAGCAAATCATTCCCTTGGAGTTTGTTGTACCAATCAAGATCATATGGCAAAGCTTGGAGTATGTTTCTGTGTGCGGTTGGTTTGTCTCGAGGCAGAACATGCATGATGTGCTTATACATCTTCATGAAAAATGGTTCTCTGTTTTCCAGCGGCACTAGTGAAGCATGTGTGCATATGACATACCCCATATGAATAGCCGTAGCCCGTGAGCGCATTAAGCGCAGGAGATGCATCATGTCTGCTGGTATCTCCTTCCAGCGTTTCTGGAACACCGTTTCCACAATTATCCTGTGGGCATCTTGGTAGTTTTGAAATACCATAGTGTCATTCTTGTCACCAAGTTTAACCCCAATCAACTTTGCTCTCCCAGAACTTGTGACAAAAACATTTGATTCAGTAAACTTCTCGGGACACTGTCCATTTCTGTGGAAGAAATAGAGTTGCTTGAGAATGGTTCGGATGAGGCGCTTGGCTTCTTCAGTCAGAACGTGGAATTTCGTTGCACTGTTCTTGCCAAAAAGATTTTCGTTTATGTGCATCATCAGTGTCTGCGCCATCATGACGTATTGAGTGAGTGGTATAAGTACTTGTTGTTGAGCCATGGCACTGCGTAAATCAGAAATGAATCCCAGTTGTAAGACTTGAAACAGATCTTGTGGTATGATATGTATGCATATACTAGTATATTATACTTCCTCCGTTTCAAAATGTTTGACACCGTTGATTTTTTAGTACGTGTTTGACCATTCGTCTTATTTAAAAAATTTAAGTAATTATTTGTTCTTTTCTTATCATTTGATTCATTGTTAAATATACTTTCATGTACACATATAGTTTTACATATTTCACAAATCTTTTTAATAAGACGAACGGTCAAACATGTGCTAAAAAGTCAACAGTGTCAAACATTTTGAAACGGAGGGAGTACATCATTAATGTTGTGGATTTGTTTGTGTTTCTCACAAATATTTGAATTTTATTTCAGGCGTAGGGGAACATATCCTCTTATAACTCAATAAGAGTAACTTCCTGCGCACTATCTACTCATGCTTCGCGCCGAACGGCGGCGACCTTCCTGCAGGCAGAGATGGTAAAGGGTCTAACTTTTAGTTTTATAAAATTCTATGAGCTAGGGTTAAAATGGGGTGGGCTGAATTTTCATTCATTTTTAAACTAAAAAAATTTAATTTTTAAACTAAAAATATTTAAGAGCTAGATAGGGTAGTAAAAAAAGAACATGTAGGCCTTGACTCATGGGCACCACCAGGAGTCCGGGAACTCTAGCCTCTACCCCATCTCCGGCCAGCAATCAGCGCAACGACGACGACTCTGACGAATAAACAGCAGCACTGACAACCCCGGCGATACCGGCTATGAAGCTATGATGCCGTACTATCGATGTGAAAGCAAGGTCGGATCGATGCACTCACCTGCAGGGAAGCCGGTGAATTCAGATCGTTAGCTTCGCCGGATTGAGGTTGGGGAGTGCGGATCAGCTGAATGCAGGCGTCGTCTCCCAGCCGAGAAAATCAAGACAAGGGAAAGGGGAAGAAGACCGGGGATGGTGGTCTTCTTGGGTTTTGGGGGAATTGCACATAGAATATTAGAATGATATAGAATTAGTGAGGTGAGGTGACATACTGTAGGTGTTTATTGGTGTAGTTGCTACATTGCGAATTTGCGAGATCACACGGCACCTCTCCGTTCCTCCCTGCATCAGAACAATCATGGCCATTCATTATGTGATCTAACGGCTCCGAACGATCAATATAGTATAAGCAATAGTAGTAGTCAGAAAAGTTTTTTCGTCGCGGTACATTTGCTACAGAGTCATGGCAATCTTTAGCCGTTTGTTCCTGATCTTGTGGTACGGTCGTCTCCGTCGGCGTTTGCGGCAGCAATAGCTATCTGAAGGAATCTTTTTACTCTTAAAAATTGTTTGCAATACAAAATTGCTCTGATTGTGGACCAAATGACTAGCCAGATAAAGATGACGGACCCTTATCGGTGAGCCGTGATGCAAGACAGTGACACGTAATTAAGACTGGTTCCAATAAGACTTTTGGCGGCGCTCCCGTGGACGGTGCATCTCGTTCGTTAATCTTATTTGTTCCAATCCAGTGGAAGTGCACCCGTTAGCTCCCTGCTTCCTGCACACATGGCGTGTGTGTGTGAGAACTGAGAACCTTGTACCTCATGGCAATACCCTGGAGGCCTGGAACTGGCAAGTTGCCTTTTAATTCCAAAAAAGAAAAACAGAATAAGAGAGGGAAAAAAAAAAGGAAAAACAATGACAAACTTTGGTTAGCTTATCTTGGACAAGTCTTCTTTAAAAAATCTCTTGGACAAGTGAATATTATTAATGTATGTACTACCTCCAGATAGTATCCTAGTACGAGATTAGATATAATCTAGTATTATGCATTTAGATATGCTTCTCTATATAGATTTGTAGTACTAGATTTTTTGCATATAGTATACTAAACTAAATTGATATAATTTTGAAATGGATGAAGTCATAACTAATTATTTCCTCTAACCCTTCTTATCTTGCAACGTAAATATACGCTTCAGTCTCTTTTTTATATACTTGCAAACAGGGCAACAACTGTCTCACACGGTCACTCTCAGGCTTTCCAACTTTTCCTTATACTCTCTCCGTATCAAAATAAACCAACCTATAAAAGAATAGAATTTAGTACAACGAGTTTGGACAGGTTTCTGTCCATTTTCATTATACCAAGTTATGTCACATCTAACCTAGTTGGTTTATTTAAACTTGTCACACCTAACATATTTGGTTTATGTTAGAATGGAGGTAGTAATTGTAAGGCATGATGCTGAAGTCATATATGGAACAATTAGAGCCCTTATGGATGGAAGTTTTTTTTTTTTAAAAAAAGGAGAAATTCAATCCAAAGAAATAATTCCTACATGAGTATGTATATAGGATTATAGGATTGCTTCAAAGATAATTCAAATGATAACGAAAAAATCCTCCATATTTTGCAGGAATTCAAGCAAGGGGTCGAACCTCATTGTTTCAAACTTCTTTGAGATTTCCAAGGCACTGTCTCTCAATCTCTCTACATTCTTATTAGGAAAAAAAATCTAACAATAATATAATTAGAATAGCTTTCACCCGTTGTAACACGCACGGGCATTTTTTTCTATTTAATCCAAAAGAAATCCCATGTTGGGATGACAACACCCTTATTTTCCATCATCATCACACTTTTCAAACTGATGAGATGTGCATTTTATGAATTTTTTAGAAAATTAAATAAATCTTGTAATAACTAATACTCAAAACTAATCATACGGGTCGACTCGTCACAGCCTGCTAATGGACTGAGATCCAGACCAAAACCGCTCCAGTCCACTTGTCTCTACAGTACACTTATAAACCAATCCAATTCAATTCATAGCTTGCAGAAACCAAACCAATCCAATCCACTCACAGAACAAACCCAAACCAATCCAAACCAACAAATGGATTCAACCCATTCCCAACCCGAAGGAAATCCACAATATTACTCTGAACGCCAACAGACACCATCATCTTCTTCCTCCTTCCTCCTTCGGTCAGCTCCAGGAGAGCATCAATGGACGATGAGCAGCTTGCAGAGCTCGTCCCGTCCGTACGGATTGGGATTCGATAACATTCCCCCGTGACATTCTCGGTAACATTGAGTCACTGATATGTGAGCCGAATGTCAATGAATCTGCGTCCAGCTCGTACAGGGGTCGTGGGCGCATCTGGCGCTCCGTGCGCCACGTCGGTAGCCTACGAACTGTGGGACGCAGGTAATTTGTCCATTCGCCCATTCTCTTCGTTGAATGTCCAACAGCAATGCTCACAAGAGGGCATGCAATGTTAGGGATCCTAGCACGGAAGACAACCACATTACTGGAGTAGTAGCAAACTGCAATAAATGACATGACATATACTAGGTGCCAGTGGCCGCCCATTTCGACGATTTGGATGCATCCCAGATCACAAGCCGTTCGCCTTCAGTGAGTGAGCTCACCTCCATGAGTAAAACTGTCATCTTTTGTGACCTGTCTGTTGTTGCTGTTAATTGAACAGACATATGCTGGTGCTTGGTGGGTTCTCCATTTCTAGGCACAGGATTATCTATTGGATTTTGACCACTCACACACAGATCGTAGCATTGGTTTTGGTTTCGCATCACTTGAAGAATTGAAGGTGATGAATTCGCCAAGACCAAAAGCTCTATAGGCAGAGGACCCTTCTACGGCCAAATTGCTTGCCCTTTTCTCAAAAAGAGTGGACGATGGCTATAGCCACGGAAAAGGACGGCAGCAGCACGCTTAGATTTTATCAAGTTTCCACCGCGAGAGAGATCAGCCGACATTGTTGCGACTTGCACCGGCAATTCTCCTTGTTTTGACTGACGAAACAGATGTCAAAACACTCGAAATGGTAGGCGGCCAAAGCCTATGGTGCTTTGAGCCAGTGGAAATGCAGCCGACTCGTATCATATCATTAGCCATTAGCCTTTGTTCTTACCTTTTTGTTGCAATTAATTTAGCCTTTCGTTTATATATAATTCAACAAGACACCACAGGAGCACTCACATGCCCAAACCTCGTTTTGATATCTTCGGAGTGGGAGCGTGTGGATGGCTTTCCACACAAAAACCACCACTGACTCACCGAGTGCGAATCATGGTTGTCACTTTCAAGCAATGAGTGATCATGCCTTATTAAGCCTTGGCACAGTCACAGTGCTAATTAGTGTGCGTGTCATATATGGTTGCGCTGAACTGAAAATTACAGCTAACTGCTTAGCACCTGTTCTGTAGAACGTTCAGGCTTAATTAGCTCACTGCTCATCATCCGTACACCACCGATTTTGTTGGGGACAAGGGATGTGTTGCCATTTGCCAGTTTGATATGGGACCAAACAACTACTTCATATTCCTCTAGACTTAGGGAGTGTTTGAGGAGAAGGGGATTGAGGAGATTGGGAAGATACGCAAAACGAGGTGAGCCATTAGCTCATGATTAATTGAGTATTAATTATTTTAAATTTCAAAAATGGATTAATATGATTTTTTTAAAGCAACTTTCCTATAGAAAATTTTTTAAAAAAACGCACCGTTTAATAGTTTAAAAAGCGTGCGCGCGGAAAAAGATACTCAATCTCCCCGGTCTCTCCCGAACGAACGATGCCTTAGTGCATACGCGACGGCGGCGCAGACGCTGCCAAACGCCCAACGGCCCACGCACGCATGTTAGACGTGCACGTTTCTTTCCCCTTTTTTCCTTTTCTGGCGTAGTTTATTACTGCCGCATTTCTTTTTTTCCCTTTTTTTCTTTTCGCAATTCGCTGCCGCACTCACGTAGGAGTAGGAGAATAAAAATAATTAGTTTACTACCTGATTAGTTTCTGTTAATTACAATCTATTAAGATAAGATTTTTCTTTATTTACATAATGGTGTTTTCCTATTTTCCTATTTACGCAACAATGGTGTTTTCAAATAAAAATTAAAAATTTCTATAAAAATGAAAACCATATTCAAGATTTGAAGACTTTCGACTCGAACTTTTAAATTTCAAAAAAAAAGTTGAAAACTTTCAACATGGGATTTGAAAACTTTCAACTTAAACTCTGAAAACTTTCAACTGAAATTTAATATTTTTGAAGTTAAATTTTGAAAACTTTAAACTCAAAATTTTAAAACTATCAACACAAATTACCTTGTTAGGGTAATGAGCTAGAAATTATTATATCTTAAGATAGATGTAGTAAAATTTAAATACTACTTTTGGATTACTATCAAGTAGTTCTTCGTGCAACCATTTATCACCACATGAAAATTCACATTATAAGTGAGAGTTGATAAGTCATAACCATGACAGTGATCACTGAACTACTGTAGGACAATAAGTGAAGACCATGACAGTCCGACATGATGCTCCTCGATCGTATTAATTGTTGTGCGACAAGCTGGATAAAATCAATCTGTGAAAAATTTCAAAATAAACGCTGTCACTAGCTTAAAAAAAAAAAACGTAAAACACACCTAGGATTGATAATAGGAACCAACCGACTCATGGGAAAATTATCAAAGGGCCTTGGAACGGAACGATTTAAAGGATTTTCACAAGATTTTGTTCAGTTGCTTTATATTTTATTGAAAGAGGTCTATGAGTTTGTTTTTTTTACACCAGAGGACTAGATAAGTTGGGCATGAAAAGAATTTGTACCTGTCACCTTAGTTGGGGAGGTGGACGGGAGTGCTTTAGTTCCCCCTTTCCACCCCCGGTTTATATCGTGATACATGTTTATTTGCATACTCTCTCCCTTCTAAAATAAATCAAATTCCAAAGTTTAAGATTTGTTTAAAATAAATCAATTTCTACCCTCTAACCTACTTTGATCCATGAATCAAGAAATTTTATTCCTTTAAACCTCTTACCTACCCATCCATCGATACTCTCTTACTATTAATGATGGTTTTAAGGTCTTTTCCCTCTCCACTAAAATTAGCTCAAGGTATGAGGGTTGATATTTCTTGGGATAGGGGAGTACTTATTAGTATCTCTAGCTAACTTCTACTCCCTACGTTTTAAATTACAAGACGTTTTGACTTTATCAAAGTCAAACTGCTTTAAGTTTGATCAAGTTTATAGAAAAAAGTAGTAACATTTTCAACCCAACACAAATTTATTATGAAAATATATTTAATTATTGATTTGATAAACATAATTTAATATTATAAATATTACTATATTTGTTCATAAATTTAGTCAAACTTGAAACAATTTAACTTTGACAAAAGTCAAAACGTCTTATAATAATATTATAAAACAGAGGGAGTATATTTTTCAAACATTGCATATTCTTATGTACTCTCTTTTTCAATACTACTCTACCATTATATGTGAAAATAATTAAGTTCATTATTTATAGTTAATTATGTGGAATTTTTTTTTGACAAAAAGATATGACAATTCTCGTTTTGGCTTTTATTGAAGACCTGATTACCCTAAATCGATTGACAGGATGGGGAAGGGAGAAAAATTAACACATATGACTAACTAGGGATGGGGACGGAAAGTTATTTCCTATGGTGAATAGCCTGGTTGCTATAAAAGAAGAGATCAACGCTTATGATTTTCAACGAAGGAAAGCCCATTTAGCCTTCTCAATTATCCGTTAGAACTAAAACCCATTCTAAGGAGTGGAATGCGATGCGCTCACCTCCCCATCGCATACTGTGACATTCTAGCTTAATTAGGATTTGGTTTGTGTGGCCCATGAGTGATCTGTATACTTGATTAGTACTAACTTGCTAGTTGAGTAAGAGTGAAACCAATTATATTGTCGGGTGTGCCAGCAATAAATAACACAACCAATTTTTCCGTGACCCACTTTGTTCACCACGATTATACCGAATTAATAAAACAAAATACTATTTGGTGTTACCAAAATTCCTAGGCATTAACAAAACTTAGTGCTCCATCCATAAAAAAACACTTCATTTTGGAACGTAGGTTTTAAAAAACTTGATACCACTTCCTCCGTTCCAAAACAAGCGACCACTTTGATTTAAAAATTATCTGAAAATAAGTAACAAGTTTAAAGTACTACTTATGTCATTACTCACCTCTTATTCAAATTCCTTCTTATCTTCTCTCAACCACCATCTTAATCGTAAAAATAACCTCATTTGACAAGGGTATCTAAGTCACTTATTTTCGGACGGAGGAAGTTCTCCGTGTCCACCAATATGTATGTCTCATCACTACCTTTTCTAAGCGTGAAGTATACAGGCGGTCTCTAAAAACTTGTAAGGATGAGTCATCTAGATCTATCTCAAAACGTATTTTTGGGTCTCTAAACTAACATTGAAAACTATACAGGTCCAAACAGTCTCCAACCCGCTCCATGCGCTTACACGGCATGTCATACTTGCACATAAGTGTCAATGAAACTGATGTATCAGTCACATAGAAAAAAATGAATTAATAACATCTTTTCTCCTCTTAGGTGGAGAAGAGAAAAGATGAAATTAAAAAAAATAAGGTAGAGAGGAGAAACCTAAGAGGAGAAAATATATGTTTAATTTAATTTTTTTTCTATGTGACTGACATATAGGTTGGCATGCAACATCAGCGGACACTGTGAGTTACATACAGCCCGTTTGAATCTGTATGATGCCGTATGATACCCAAGATAAGTTCAAGAACCTAAATATAAATTTTAGAAGTTTAGGAAACTATGGGGCTGCTTAGATTGATGTCATTATCAACCATATTATTTTTTTGGTAAAGTTGCTAAAAAATGTCTACATTTAGTTTGTTGCCAAATTGGTAAATACATAAGAAATCCTGCCAAAATTTTGGCAATGCCATAATTTGGTAAGGTTTATTTTGGCTACAATCTGAACAGGCCCTATATGACACATCTGTACAAGTTTAGAGACCATCCGTGCACTTCACATGCACTTCATTCCTTCTAACTATATGTATTGGGTTAATTTGATCCATGCCATTGTAACTTTGCCGATTTAGAACTATTTGCGATATCGGTTGGGTGCCACTGAAATTTTCCAAAATTGAAACCATGCGATCGCCGTTACATTTTCCATCCATTCCATCTTATTCCTTCTTCTCCCCATCAAGGGGTCGACTGCAAGGATGCCAACCAGCGAGCTCCCACGTGTTTTTTAATTGCATATCTATTATAATAGTTCACTAAAGGATGAATTGGGTGGGACATGAAGCTCCACTAAATGTATGGGTTTATATAGGCTAATTCGATTGATGTAGTTTGAGAGGTGACCCGTCTATGAACATTTCATATAGGGCGGGTGAGAGGCTCCATACAACCTAATATGAATACAATAATGACAAGATATAATTGCACAGTAATATTTTGGAAATGTCATGTACCATGAATACATTCTTAACTTTTATATAAGATAGATCTAATGGTTATACCTAATAGTTCACCGATTTAAAAGGCATAGAAATATTCTAGTAATGTAGCTTAAAATTATGGTTGTTTTAATATTCAACGTTATTGCGAAGTAAGCGCAGGTCAATTGGTTAGGTTTCTTGTGGTGGAACCTGCCCACCTGGTTCAAGTCCTAGACTTGACACGGGTGCTCGTATTTACGGCTAATTATTCATTCAGTGGTAGGTAACGTACCTGTCGATAGAGAGACACCCGTGGTGACATCGCCAATCTCAAAATGTGTCGGCTCAGTTTTTTAGAGGTACTCAAAGGGGTAGTGTGTGCGCGTGCTGTGTTTCTAAAAGAAAAATCAATATTATTGATTGTTTCTATTTTAGTTTAATAGCTAAGAAATAGCGAGGAGACAACAAAACTTATTTGCCTTTTTTCTTAAAAATGTATGGATTAGTGAACAATAGCTAGATTTTTTTTCTTTTTCTTAGATTTTCTAAGATTTTCTCTATTTTATTATAGCGCTATGTGACAGCTTGAGAGCGTGGTGGCATGAGAGCGTTTGTAGAAAGTTTAATGGAATTTTAATATATAATAGTTATATATTTTTCTTATACTACCACATTAACTAAATATTTGACGTTGATCATCGTAAAGAAAATTAAAAAAATCCAGAAGAAGTATAATAGAGAATCTAGTTTAAAATTGTTGTTTTGTTTCGGTAGTTTCACTAAATATTTAACGTTGGCCGTCATTAAAAAAATATAGAGGAAGTGAAAATCCAGTTTAAAAAGCTATATATGTTTTTTTTTCCAAGTAGTACGTAGTACATATATATGCAGTATGTTTTTTTTTCTATTTTGTTGTACGTCATTTTTTATTTTCTCGTTTGTTGGTGTTAACTTGTACGTACGTATGCCTTCTTGGTTTATTCGGGCAATATTTTTTAGGTGAGTATTACATGGTAAATTAGAAGGGATATTACTATTTATATTGGATCTAATCTAACGGTGTAGACTAATGGGTCCACCAACTTAAATGAAAATCGAGGGCTAGATTTTTTTTCTTTTTCTTAGAATTTCTAAGTTTTTCTCTATTTTATTATAGCGCCATGTGGCAGCTTGAGAGCGTTTTTAGAGCGCCATGTGGCGGCATGAGAACGTTTGTAGAAAGTTTAATGGACTTTTAGTATATAATAGATAGATAGATAGATAGATAGATTGTACTCTGGTTTTAACTGTGCCTATTATATTTTTAAACATACATGTGATCATTTGCCTTATTTAAAAAATGTAATTGTAATTTGTTTTGTTGTGATTTATTTTTTATTGAAGATACTTTAAGTGTGAGGGT
The DNA here is from genome assembly GCA_009805545.1 of Oryza longistaminata. Classification (NCBI taxonomy): domain Eukaryota; kingdom Viridiplantae; phylum Streptophyta; class Magnoliopsida; order Poales; family Poaceae; genus Oryza; species Oryza longistaminata. Next base: position 41,216,191 of record CM020179.1, read on the forward strand.
GTGTTTAGTTCTTTGGGTGTAAAGTTTTTGAAGTATACGGACACACATTCGAAGTTTCAAACGTAGATACAGATTCCTCCTGTAAACTGCGAGATGAATTTATTAAGCCTAATTAATCCGTCATTACCAAATGTTTACTATAGCATCACATTGTTAAAATATGGTGTAATTAGGCTCAAAAGATTCATCTCGCAATTTACATGCAAACTGTGTAATTGGTTTTTTTTTCTCACATTTAATGCCCATGCGTGTGTCCAAACATTTGATGTAACGTTTTTGGCCAAATTTTTTTGGATCTAAACAAGGCCCTACTCATATTTTTATATTTGTAATATTTTTTTAATAAAATGGATATCAAATTTACGTCCTAAAGCCAACAACTTTTATACAGTGGGAGGGAGTATATAACTAACGCCAACCGTCCAAGGCATAAACATAACATAATTAAAATCAATACCCCTTCAATTAACTCATTGCAAACTGCGACAAAACCGGACCATCAGGAGCCATAACCATGGAGTTGATGAGAATCTCCCATATTTAATCATAAAGCATAATAAGCACGAAAGAGGCCAAGTGACACCTTTTTGCTCCCTTGTTGTCCTTGTCGATGCACACAAGACGCCCTCATGTAAGCAATTGTTGAGACATGCAAAGCCATCTTCTGATATCCTTGTTGCCACCCTACTGGCTCATGCAGCTGTAACCATCTCCTTGTTACATAATTCACACAACCATATCATATCATTGCTCCCTAATCTCCCTCTAGCTTGATCTTATCTATTCCCCCCATTTGAAATAATATAAGTCGTTTTGCCTTTCCAAAACTCTTCTAAATGTAAGTTCTTTAAAATTCTTTAGGTAATTTTTTTAATCATTTTTTCCTTATTTTCCCTCAGTAAAGAAATGTTGTTCTTCTCATAAATAAAAATGATTCACTTTACAATGCACTATAAATGAAGTTCAATAAAGCCATTTTAGCTATTTTTATTGTTTTATGTACAAATTACAATGACTTATGTTAGGAATAAGGAGTAAGACTGTAAGAGTAACCATTTTTTCTATATGAAAGTATAACCTTTGTCCTCCGCACTAGATTTAAAGATACACAATCCGGTGGATGGAGTCATATACTCATGACATTATCACCACAACCTTGTCGTGTTCTTTAGTTTGGGTTGGGGATTAAAACTCCACATACCGGAAGTGGAGGGGCAGATTAGATCATGATTATTAAGTATTAGCTTAATTTTTTTAAAAAAGATTAATATGATTTTTTTTAAAGCAACTTTTCTATAGAAAATTTTTACATACCATACCACCTAGCAGTTTGGGAAGTGTGTGCGCGGAAAATGAGGAAGTAGAATCTAGGAACTTGAACAAACGAACTCAACCTAAAGGTCCTTCCCCAATACGTACTCCCTACAGCTAGGGATGTAAGTGGACAATCTCACTACACGTATAAAAATTCGCTTGTTAGTTCATTTTTCATATGGCAGTATAAAAGTGGGATAAGCGAGCAAAAAAAATCCCCACTTACCCGTCCCACTTTCATTCCTACCTCTGGCCAAAAATATAGTAACATAAAATTGGATTGGACATTTTATACGTCCAGATAAAATGTCCAATCTAATAGTAGGTTATTATATTTTGGAATAGAGGTAATAATTATTCTCTCTATCTCAAAATATAAGAAAACATGTAAATATTCATAGTACTAGTATATGTCACATCGGATCAAAACCCCATATATTTCGGGACGGAGGGAGTAACTGAATTCTCATAATCTCATTGTGTATAAATTGGGGCCAACATTAGCTATCTTCGTAGACTAGTATAGAAGCTCGCATCAGTTATTTCTTTTGGCTTGCTGGGAAGGATGAACGCGAGGGTGTTGGGCGGCGGCGGCGACGGCGAGACGACGGTGGTGCTGGCGCACGGCTACGGCGGCAGCAGCCACATCTGGGACGACGTCGCCCCAGCGCTGGCGAAGACGTTCCGGGTCGTCGTCTTCGACTGGAGCTTCTCCGGCGACGTCGTCGTCGACGACGACGACGACGCCGTCTCGGAGGACATGAGCTGCTCGTACTTCGGCTTCGCCGACGAGCTGGTGGCGATGATGGACGAGCTGGCGCTGACGGAGGTGGTGTTCGTGGGTCACTCCATGGCCGGCATGATCGGCTGCATTGCGTCCGTGGCGCGTTTATACGATCCTTGACATCCATAGAAGCTACCTCTTCATCAGGCTCAGCACCAGCAGCTTCTTCCACCCCACCATTAAGTTCCTGTGTTTCTTTCGCCTCCTTTACGGACTTGTCTTTCTTAGCTTTCTTCTTCTTTGAGCTCTTGCTCTCTGCGGGGGCAGGTGCATCTTCTTTATTCGCTCCATCAGCAACTTGCTCTGCACTTTTCTTGCCTGAAAGATACACACAAAAGTTTGATATTACAATCTTGAACACAACTGCCGGAGCCAGAAATTATCGAAGGGTACGACTAAGCTAGGGCTCAACTAATGAGTTGTTCATTTTCTCCAAAATTTACATGGTGATTTAAGAGGATTTCGACATGATTTTGGAGGCAAGCCTAGGGCTGAAGCCCTAGCTGCCCTAGGCATGCCTCCGTCAAGAAGGCAACTCATAAAAAATTGAACGAATGCAGTAACTGCCAACGCAGAAGGATAACTTAGTGATAAAGAACAAAACAGATTACAACTTACCGTTTGTTTCATTTTGAGCAGATTTGTTTGAATTGCTAGAAACTCCCAACTCAGCCAAAACAGCATCAAGCTCTTCCAGTTCCTTTTTCTTTAACTCCTTCTTGGAGAGTTGTCTTTCAGTATCTTTAGGTGGTGCAGGAGGAGCTGCAGCTTTATTCATTGCAGGTTCAGCAGGGGCAGCATCCTCTGTTTCATGTTCGTGTTCATCCTCAGCATCATCATCAACCTCTTCATCTTCACTTTCAAGTTCCTGCAGTGCATGAGAGGAATCTAGGGAGTTAACACTTAAGAAAACTACATAATACAACGGCACCTAGAATAGTACTCAAAATGAACTGGCATTTTCTTTAGAGAAATTACTTTCTTTGTACCACTCAGCTTTTCATGGAGTACACAGAAAGTCTGTGAAGGTTAAATAGCTAACATGGAAAAGGTATGACAGCTAAAAATACAGGTCAAGGAACCATGGCAAAAAAATAGGCATGGCATGGCTCATAAATCCACAATAATATACTTCCGACATCAGACTCTCACAGAGGTATGGTCTATGGTGTCATTACTAAGCCTTTTAACATTTGCATAATATTAGATACAAAAAATAAATCATGCAGAAAAATTCAGACTGAAACACTGATACAAGATGCCATTCACAACAGAAGCGAACAGTGCACACAATGTCTGATGTTGCACATGAGCAAAGCTAACTGATAGCAATAACTGGGTGTGCCTTTTCTCACCTTGTTTTCTTCTGATAGAAGGCAGGAAGGATACTAACTAGATTTATGGAGTGACAAAAAATGACAAGGATACCAAATCTAGAAAAAGGAGATAGAATCTAAGAATAATTTTGAATTAAAATATGACTAGATGATTCTTCACAACCGATAATATGAACAATGAAAAGCCCAAAAGTGCATATGTTATCTCAGCAGGATATATCGAAATAGTGAGACGCCAGTAATGCCAGAATCCCAATCTGTCGACGACATATACTCAACTGTCCAAGGACACTAGCATCGATACTCTTCCATGTGGGACTCTGGCACTGCTGGAGCCCTAACCAATTATCCTAATATGGTGAAAGTTTTGTAACTTATTATTCAATATAGCTTTAAATAGCTTGCACTATCATGCTACATATTGTAACCGAATAAATTGCAACAAACGAACAAGTCGGTGCAAGTATCATTCAGACAGCCTAATAAACCAATTTATCATAGCCATAAATCCATAACGCATGTTCGCAACATTCAAGTATCTGAAAAAAGGGGCTAACTAATTTGGCGCGGTACGTGCGTTGAGCCGTGAACCTTATCTGCAATGCCACGCGCACGAATACCGTACTACAAGAGGCATCTCCTACTGGGAAAACTTTTCTCGTGTGGTCTCCAAGACCACATGTCCACAAAAAGCATAGTTCCCAAGTCTAGAATTCATAATTCATAATTGCGCAAATAAGGAAACATCGTTCCGTGTATAATTCACAAGTGACCAATAACAACAAACACGCATAAATCACACACACGCATCAATAGGCTTAAAAAAGGGGGCCTTTATCCATAAATTTCAGATGGTGTCGAATTCGATTGTTCAGGCAAAGCATACACACATATGTAATCTCACAAATATATTATATTAATATAAATAAATGGAAGTAGGCATAGAAGGGGAGGCTAATCTTCTTTTTCTAAATGTGAATAAATATAGGTTAATGGAGTTATTTTTGTGGCATATGTTTAGATCGTAAGGATCAATGCAGCAGTGGTCGATGTCAAGTAACTTGTGTGAATTAATCGAAGGAGCACCATCAGGTACGGTATCCAAATAGGAATTATATGCAGCTATGCACCAAAAGATAATTAGTAACACACGGCAAGAACATACATGCAAAGCTTGAGATAAAAAAAAAAACTGTGTGCTTGTATCATTTAAGTGTATGAATTAAGTCTCCTATTTTGCACATATCATATTTCCATTACTTAACTCTAGTGCCAGCGTAACAGCTCTATAATATAGGAAACACATATTTCCATTGAAAGCTATCCACGAGACCAGAGTTGCTCTTAACAATTGGCAACAATGATTATGGCTGTGTTTGGATCCAAACTTCCGTCCTTTTCCATCACATCAACCTGTCATACACACACAACTTTTCAGTCACATCATCTCCAATTTCAACCAAAATCCAAACTTTGCGCTGAACTAAACACAGCCTATAGAACCTAGAGATGAAATCCGTAGGCTGTAGACAACTTTCCTGCTAAACTTAAAGGTTATACAACTACTTTATCACGAGGGAAAGACCTCTGGTTCAACACTTATAATTAAACTTTATAATAGAATCTTATGGGACTGTAGAAGACAACGATGGGCAAGGTAGATTACTAAACCAACCACCCAAATATCAGCATTCAGATCCAATTTTTCATTTCAAAACCAAGTTCAAGATATGTGTGAACAGGCACTTACCTCAGTCGGCTCCAACCTCCCTTACCATCAGCCCTACCTTGACCAGCAACATCCATCCCATACCAGAGACAGGCAGAGCTTGAGTTCATGCAGCATATGCAGATGGCCTCAGCCATGCGCCCGCAGGGCATGCCGACAGTGATGATGGTCGCACTGCGAGGACAAAAAAAGTTTCAGTAAAAGGCAAACATTTTCTTGAGCGAAGCTACTGCTGTAAAAGAAAGTGATGGCTCAATGATCTACAGGGATTAACAAGCATAAATTCCTGTTTCTTGCAGAGTAAATTGTACTCCTACCAAATTCCCTTATCTTATTATGAACTGTCTAACATCATAACCTAGGCCTTTTTTTAACCATCGTACAATTGTGTCACCTAAGTACATCATCGGTAAAGCCCATACAAAAAAAATTGTGCAGCTGGAACTGAAGAGCCAAGCTTGAACAATTTCAGGTCTGACACTGATAGATTGTTGCAAGTAAATGGTAATATCACTTATATAAGTTTTACTAACACAGAAGTAGAAAATTAGAAATAGATTGCATGCAAAGGTGAAATCTGAATCAGCACCTGATATTTCCATCGAATCTTAATGCTTGTACTACCAGAGAAAGTATTAACCCAAAAAACTGGGTTCAACTAATATAAATTTTCACTCGATCATAGCTAGGCACAAGCTTCGTCGCAGTGCCACTCACACACCCCCACTCATCTGGCAAGCTCCCCATCACCCTCCTGGGAAATCGAATTGAGCAAGCCCCCTTCCTCCAGCTCAATCCGCGCTGCTACCGAGGTCTACGTCGTTGCCCAGCCTGCCAAGGTCGAGCTCGTTGCCGCCGCTGAGCACCTCACCCCATCCGATGAAGAGGAGGAAGGCGCAGCTTCGGAGAGGCTGACACCATGGGGAGAGGGGAAAGGGCGACGCCAGCCAGCGGGACGACGGTGACAACGGCGACAAGGCACCGGTCCTCGTAGGCATAGGAGAGACGAGAGGGGAAGAGGAGAGGAGCACTCACCTCCCCGCTTTCTCTGCGTCCGCCTTGAAGCCCGCGCTTGGTGACGGCAACGGCGCGACGAGGAGGCAGAGGCGGAATCGCTCGGAGACGTCGACATGACGGCGGCGGCGGTAGAAGTGGAGGCGGAGGGGGCAGCGCGTGGCAACTGCAACGGTGATGATGTGAGGACGCACGATGGGGGAGACAGCGCGTGCAGCAGCGGCCGCGGTAGAAGAGGGTGAGTGAGGTGTGAGGAGAGACGACGACAGTGACGGCGGCGGGATAGGTTTCACCACCGTGCCGGATCCGCGCGCCCGACCTCGCCGCCCGGCCGCCGCCGGTGCGTCGTCGCCGAGGTCATCGGCGCCGCGCCGGCCGGATCCGCCGCGCGGGCCGCCGCGTCCGAGCCGGAACTTTGTTGTGGGATGACTTTTTTTAGTTGAAATTATTTAGTATTTAAAAATGTTATGTGAAGTTGTCATAATTTGAAATTCAAATTTTATATAGGTCAATCAAACTCGGATGGAGAAATAACATAAATAAAATAGGTATATCTTAATAAGTTATACAACTTTGTTTTTGACAACTTTTTCATATAAGTTCATTTAGTCCTCCTTTGAAAACTTTGTTTGCGATATTAAGACCTCCAAATTCCGCTTGCAAAATTGGTGTTTTCGAGGCGAGAAGCTTCTCGGTAGAGCTTTAAAAATTTCTAGTGGGCCTGTGACG
>CM020179.1:41223122-41274295 GCA_009805545.1 Oryza longistaminata
GAGGTTTTTATCGCGTGAGTGGGAATCGAGAGAGGAGGGATCTGACATGTGGGCCAAGGGCATTTCACGTACTTTCATGTGATTTCTCTCTCCTATTCAAACCAAAAAATTATTTTAATGGGTGTGATGTCCACCAGCAAATATGCAACTTATGATAGTGCTTCCCCAAAAGTGACTTCGTGTGGTGTCCTACAGCTAAAACCACAAAGTCGGCGATGTCCCTGTAGAAATTTGCCTTTCTGTTATAGGTGTCCGGTTGCTATTATTGGTGCGCCAATTTTAGTTGTCGGACTGAAAAACGCGCACCTATGAGCCTTTAGGAACCGGTACTTTGGACTTTTCTATCTAGTGACCACACTTGTGACAACTATTTCTAAGCCACACTCAGGCGGTACGGCACCTATTAGGCGGGGGTTGGCGCGGCCGGCCAGCTACGGCCCGTGCCGCCCCAACCCTCCGTATCCTTCCTGGCCGTCTACCACCACATACAATTCCAATTGGCCCATAAATAAGCAGCGCTAAGTGTCCATTTAATCGTACGTATGTGATCTTTTCAGAGTCAATTCTCTCTCTCTTCCTTCTAAGCAAAATAATAATCATTTTTATTCTGGGTATGCGATATCTTCTCATATATTTATTTTTTTAAAAGATATCTATCAACCTGTTTTTATGAATTGGCTCATATTTGCAAATTGATATCTTTTTTTATGTATGATGAATTATGTATGGCACAAAATATTATTACTTTATTTTAATATCATTTTTTGTTTTTTGTTTTGGCCTTAATTTATTGGATTATACTAAATGTTTTTATGATTACAACATAAATATGGTATTTTTTACGTTTAGTTGTTTTTATTGAGACGAGCATCTTCGCCCCATCTTTATTTTAATCCTGTCGTCCGCGCCACTGGCCACACATTGTGACCACTATGGTATAACTAGCCTAAACTTAGTTTATGGCAAGGTTAGGCATCAACCAAATATCCCTCAATCCGATTATAACCCCTGGATTCAATGAAAACCTACATATATATATGGCCTATTCGGCATGCCATGCTGCCTTGTCCTCCCGCGGTGACACCTAGTACATTCTTCGCGTTACTGTTGCCCTTTATTCTCCACATGGTCACATGGGTGTGGCTGGCAGCCCTTTTGCTAGATGAGCTTACATTAAACTAGAAAGGTAGCCCGCGCACATGCGCGGGCATTCTCGTATAATGTAATTTATTATGAAATATTATATGCAGGTGGCTTTTTTATTAAAATATCTTGTAATTATGTTCTAAACTAAAATTAAACTTATTTTGTGTGCTTTGAAAGCTTTTTATATTTTTTATTAATTACCCTTGCACATATAAATTCTAAATAAAATCCCTTGAGATCATGTGGTTCTTGAATTGATTGAGAAACTATTGTGTCGAACAATGGAGGTGGTTCCTATGATAAAATTTAGGGTATTTTAACTCGCGCAAAAGGATAGCTTTACAACCTCACAAAATCAAATTCAATTAATATCATTTTTTTTTGTTGATGTATTTTAAATATATATATATATATATATATATATATATATATATATATATATATATAATATTCATCTCTAACCGTCCTTGTAAAATGTATGAATTTTTCTAATCAAGTATTGGTTTTAAACAATCCGGCAACTTTGTTTCATTTACAAATTTATTTCGTGCCCATTTTATTTTTTTTTCTTTTGGATAGTTTCATTCTGATGAATCATCCTTGAAATGATTTGATCTTGCAATTTGGGACGAAAATATAAGAACACATAACCTAGTATGGGGTAAAGGTATACGTTCTAATTTTCTCTTTCCTGAAATATCAAATAAAAATGGTCATAATGTATTTAGCAGAAATCATCACTAAAGTGTATTGTCTTAATAACAAATACATGTTTCTAGATTTCTACGTCAAGACTTAATAATGTACTGTAGCAAGCTTAATAAAATAAATACAATAAAGGACATGGTCATTAATTCCTATATGGAACTGGACTTGATTTATTGCTAAAGCCACTGCAAGGTTTGTTCCACGGTTAAAATCCTTAGGTACAAACCCACATGCTTAATCGATATGATGTTCAACCAACCACACCTTCATTTTCACCCTATTGTCTATATTGCTAGATGAATAACACTGCTATGATTAGTGACTTCGTAGATCATATGTGTAATTCGGACGCTATAATCATCTTTCTTAAAATATTTATCTATGTACTAAAAACATTATTTTGAAAGTATCAAGGTCAATTTGTATAGGCATGTCAAGAGAAATTAATTAAGTGGCAGAAAGTCTTTAGATGCCTAACATGATATAAGTAATATAATGGAGGTCCATTTGTGTTTTTTTTCATATAGATAATTTTAATTTTTATTGTCAAGGAGATAAAAAAATAGAGAGAAAGAATGGCGCCGCTGTACATGGGCAGGGAGGGAGGGAGGTTTGGGATGTTTTTTCTAAATGATTAATCTAACAGACTAAATAATGTGTCAGATGTTTATGTCGAAACCGATGGTCGGATGTTTTGTTTTCTTGTCAGAATTTTTATTAGGATTTTTTTTTGATTTAAGATAATAATATAATATCTTAAGAGGCATTTTATAAGATGTGTAATCGACTTTAACACCGATATGCCGCAAAGGAGGGAGGAAGAAGGTTTAGGGTGTTCTTTTTTTTAAAAAAAATAGATCTAATGACCTCATATAATGTGTCAATTAATCCATTGAAAAAATGTGTCCATCGATTTATGTCATATCTAATGGTTGGGTTTTTTTTTCCAAAATTTCTAGATTTTCTCTAATTTAAGAATTCCATATAGCAGCTTAGAGGCCATTAATAATATATTTAATGGATTTTAACACTGCACAGGGATGGGGAGGGAGGGAAGGAAGAGAGGTTAATTTGGGTTTTTTCTTATTAAAAACTAACAAATCGATAGCCAAATGTTTTTTGTTGCTTTTAATATTTTCTAGTATTTATTTAATTAATAGCACCACGTGGCAGTTTAGAGGCATTTGTAGGATATTTAGAGTCACAGAGCAAGAGCTGCTAGACCTAATAGGGTGGAGGTCTCTTGTGATTTTTTAATGTAAAAAATAATTTTGATTATAATTTCTCATGAACATAAGCTCGTTGGTAGGTCGTGACAGGAGTTCCGGAATGCATGCTTTTTTAAAAAAAAAATCTAACCTTCTAATATAAAAATAATCACCGATTCCAAATAAAATCGATGGTTGGATTAGATTGCACTTGGCGACCTAGGAGCGTTCGTAAGGGTACCACTTGGCGAATTAAAAGTATTTTAAGAATATTTAATGAACTTTTATATATAATTTATCTTTTTTTTTGAAAATTCTAAGAAGTATGTGAGATATGTAGCTTAGAGGTGTTTTATAAATGTTTAATGGATTTTAACCGCACAGGGGGGGAGGGAGGGAAGAGAGGTTTGGGTTTTTTTTCTTTATTAAAAAACTACAAATCGATAGCCAAATGTTTTGTTCTTTTTTTTTAAGATTTTCTAGCATTTTATTTAATTTAATAGCACACACGTAGCAAGTTTAGAGGCATTTGGTAGAATATTTAGAGTCAAAGAGCGAGAGCTGCTAGACTAATAGCGTGGAGGTCCTCTTTGTGATTTTTTAATGTAAAATAATTTTGATTATGATTTCTCATGAACATAGCTCGTTGGTACGTACGTGACGGGAGGTTTGGAATGCGTGCTTTTTTAAAAAAAATCTAACCTTTTAATATAAAAATAATGGATCAGCCCGATTTAAATAAAAAATCGATGGTTGGATTAGAGTGCACTTGACGACCTAGTAGTGTTTGTAAGGTACCACTTGGCGAATTAAAATTATTTGTAAGATGTTTAATGAACTTTATTATATAATTGTCTTTTATTGAAATTTAAGATTTTTTTTAATTTAAGTATGTGATATAGTAGCTTAGAGGTGTTTATAAAATGTTTACATGGATTTTAACACTGCACAGGGATGGGGAAGGAGTGCACAGGGATGGGGAGGGAGGGACGAGGTTTGGGATTTTTTTATTAAAAAATCTAACAACCTAAAATCCATCAATTTAAGTAGAAATCGATGGTCTCGTCGCTTTGTATTTTTCAAGATTTTTAATAATTTCTCTAATTAATAGTACCACGTAGCGATTTAGAATAGGGAGAGCTGCTAGTCCTAGTAGTTGGTCTATTTGTATTTTTTTACCTGTAAAAGTATTTTTGTTTTATTTTCTGCATTAAATAGAAAAATACACATGAATGAAAATATGGAAAGACAAAAGGGAAGTACCTACAGTACATACGCCACGGTACGTTAGGCATTACGTACGTTGGTTCCGTAATATGATGCCGTATATGATGGTTCCGGATGTTCTTTATTTTCTTTATAAAATAGATCTAACTAAAATCCAACCATCCAAAACAATGGGTTCTACCAACATAAGTAAAATAAATGGTCAGATTTTTCTTATTTATTATGGTGCGCATCTTGGGCGATTTGAGAGTGTTTATAGGGTGCCACTTGGCGGTTTGAGAGCGTTTATAGAGTTTAATGGACTTTTAGTATTAATAGATAATAGATGTTCGCTGCTAATGAAGATATTGATGTGGTACTCCTTTATTTGTTCTTTTTTTAAAAAAAAATACGACACCTAAATATACAATATTTACATACATTTAGATAGGCACGATCTACATACATGCTTAAAAGTATATATTTTAGGATCCACATACATGCTTCAAATTTATTATATTTTAGGATGAATGTAATAATACATACATTACATCAATTTTAAAGACATCTTGGATCCCCTAGGTAAAAAAAAAACACCTAATCCTTTGTACATAGGATTGGATCATATCAAGCTCTATAGGTGCTGTTTAGTTCACGCTAAAATTGAAGTTTGTTGAAATTGGAACGATGTGACGGAAAAGTTGAAGTTTGGTGTGTTAGGAAAGTTTTGATGTGATGGACTGAAGTTGAGAAATGTTTGAACTAACTCGCTAATATGTTAGCTGGTTGTCAACTTTCTCAAACTTCCAACTTGTCCATCACATCAAAACTTTCCTACACACAAACTTTAACTTTTCCGTCACATCTTAATTTCAACCAAACTTTAATTTTGGCATGAACTAAACACACCTTAGTTCACGCCAAAATTGGAAGTTTGGTTGAAATTGAACGATGTGACGAAAATTGAAAGTTTTGTGTGTGTAGAAAGTTTTGATGTGATGGAAAAGTTGAGTTGAAGAAAAAGTTTGGAATTAAACTCGGCCTTAGGCCCTGTTTAGTTCAACCAAACTTCCCCAAACTTTCCAACTTTCCATCACATCACATCACTTCTAAAACTTTTCTACACCATAAACTCTAACTTTTTTTGAAACTACCAACTTTTCCCCATACTTCTTAATTCATAAACACAGCCTAGCTGTGTTTTTTAGAGAGTAGCACATGTAAGATTTGACACTTGTCGAACATGTGACATGTGATTGATCATAGAGTAAAGCCACTAACTGCATACTATATCAGGAATAAATGTTGACATGTCTTTTATGGTTGTACTGGCCTTTGGTGAGGTTGTGTGTAAATTTGGTGAACCTCTACTTCGAAATAAGTTTACTTTTATTAAAAAAATTAAAATATCTTACTTTATCAAATATCATATAATTATTAAACCTCTTTTATCTACTCGTAACATATCTATATCGTATTTATTTTCATAAACTCCGATACAATGAATATGAAAAAATAAATATATTTTGAAAACCGAAGCAGAAAAAAACAAACTTATCATTGAAAAAAAGTTAAGCTTATTCTGAGCACCTAATAAAATACCATTTCTGTTGAAAGTGAAAACAGATTTCATTTTCAGTCTCCAAAGATTGTCCCATAAATTAGGAGTGGTCCATTCAAAATATATCCTAGAATTTTTGCCGAGTTTTTACTGGTGTTACAAGTACTAGTATTAAACAAACAATGCTATAAAACTCGACATTCTTTGCCCAGGCTGGACGGCAATCCCTTTGCCCAGCTTTGTTTATACACCCATCAATTTGAACATTAGTCAAGTTGTACAGTATATATCAGATAATACAGCATGTCACTCCACTACCTTTGCATGATTACATCACTACCCATCAAATCAGTGAGGGGCTTTTTTAAAATCTACTTGAAAAGTTGTTCACATGCTAAATATTAGGCTTGATTTTTAGCTTCTAATTACGGAAACCATGCAAGAACAGATAAAACTTTGACCGGCAACCATACGGAGTCATCCACTCCAGCCTACCGCCGGCCGCCGCCGCCCATCATCTTCTTGAACTCGTCGAAGTTGACGCAGCCTCGCCGTCGGCGTCGACGGACCGGATCATCCGGGAGCAGTCGGCGACGGAGCACTTGTCGCCGAGCTGGCGAGCACGCGGTGGAGCTCCCGCGCCGAGATCTTCCCGTTGCTGTCGGTCGTACATCCGGAATGCCTCCCCCAGCTCCGCCTCCGACGCGGCCTCCTGGTCTTGGCGTCGCCGCCCTTGCCGCCGTGCGCCGGCGTGGGGCCGCAGTGGAAGGCGGCGAACTCGGAGAGGTCGACGAAGCCGTCGCGGTCGGAGTCCATCTCGTCCATCATGCGCCGCACCTCGCCGGGACCGGGGGCGCCCCGAGCGCCCGCAGCACGGACGCCAGCTCCTCCGCCGAGATCTTCCCGTCGCCGTTCGCGTCGTACCGCCGGAACACACTGCTCCAGCTCCGCCATCGGCCCCCCTCCCCGCCCCCTCCTCCCCTCCCGCCGCCCTCCACCTTCGCCGGCGTCGGCGACGCCACCTCACCCCCTCCTCCTCCTCCTCCTCGCCCGCTCGCCATGTGCTCTTCCCTCTCGCCTCGGTCTCCGTCCCGTCGTCTTCCTCCTCCACCTTTTATTCCGCGTAACGTGCGCGAGGCCACGTAGCGGCGAAGCTACGCGTGATTCCACCATTCCCGCGGTCGCCGCCCACCGACCCGACACGCGGGGGCCACAGAGCACAGACCGGTGGGGCCCAACAGTCAGTGATAGGTTACGCGGTGCGGGTAGAGCAGCGGGTGGTGCGACGTAGCACCGGGGAAACCCCGGTCTCGTGACGGAAGCATCTGGAAGCGACCGAAAAATCGTCGCAGGCCGCACCGGGGGGGGCGGGGGGTAGCGGGAGACTGATCGTGGGGCCCAGAAGGATCGGCTCGGCGGGGCGGGACCACCACGCAGGGTATTGTGTACGGGGTGATTAGATGGGGGGTTGCGTGGTGGGGAGAGACGAAAGGTGTGCGCCGACCGTATCCTTGTGGGTGGTGGTTGCGTCCATTGGTTGTGTGTTGTGTGTGCATGAGAGAGTGACAGATCTGTTCACGCGGTCTGAACCGCGTTGGGATCGCATGGACGAGACGGAACAGCCACAGCTGATTGGTGGGGATTTCTTTTTTATATAAAATTAATCTGGAATTTTGGATCACGCTGTAACGCTGGGCCGCTGGTTTGAGGGTTTTTTTTTAAAAAAAATAAAAATCAGGATTGCTACTCGCTCCGTCCCTAAATATAAGGGATTTTGGTGATTTATATTTAGGGACGGAGGGAGATATAATTGTCGATGGCTTTTTTCCAAAAAAATTCATTTATCAGCCATCAATTGATATTGAATTTGTGCAAGGTGCGGAAGAATTAAAAAATTCAGCAACGATCATGTGATGCAGGGATCAAACCGCAATCTCATGGCTGAAGATGCACCTTGCTATATACTCACCAAGCATTCACATTTTTTAGAAATGGACAGGATACCGTCCAACGGGATCGCTCTCTCTCCACCTCCCTCAGACGCGAAAGCTGGGTCACCGTGGAGCAGCGCCAATGAGGCTGACGCTAGTGGCGCGGAGAACGTTGCTCGCTCCGCGCGCGCACCCCCTCCCCTCATTTGAGCTAGCCAGGCTGACCGCGGTGTCAGCCATGACGCCCCTGGCCCCCCCCTCCCCCTCATTTGAGCTAGCCAGTCGGCGTAGCACTTCCGCCATGAGCTCCCTCGGAACGACCTTCCAGCCTAGCTCTAGTGCTTCCTCCTCGGCGTCGATGCTGAATTGACGTGTCGCTGCCACCTACGCATCCTTTCTCCGGCAGTGCTACAGTCCCATCACAGCGCTGCTATGGGATGGCTCCCTCTCCGCTCAGGATGGGAATGGTTAGGTTCTGGATTGAACCTAAACCATTTCACGTGACCATGCTGATCCATGGTTCAATTAGGGCAACCCTTAATGATTCCATTAAATAAATAGGTTATCCAATGGAGCAAAAGGTTAACCTATTGAACCTAGCAGATAATAGTTAATTCACATATTCATGGGGCCACACATATACAACGCAAGGAATCCTAGGGCTACGTATATGCAAAGGAGTACATCACATCACATGGCTAATTACACAGCCAATTCACCATAAAAGAGCAGAGTTGCAGTAAGATCACTCTTGACGGCCATTAGCGATCAGTTTTACCTGTCAATATTACTAAAATTAAGGAGAACAAGTTATGCTTACAATGCATATGTGTCAAAATAACATATATTCCACTAGCACTAGGATTCTAACCTCTTGCAGAGAATAAACACAAAATGGAGAAGAATCGACAGCAACACGGACGATCAATCAATCGAACGCTATCGAGAATCAGACTTACGGACAAGTGGGTTCGAAACATCGAATTGACATGACCAAAACAGCCAACATTCACAAGTCTGCGTAGAGAAGAAGAATAAGAGGCCGCCAGCTGAAAATGGGCTGGATTGGGCCAGCCCATGGTTCGGCCAAACCCCCTGGTTCGGCTGAACCCCCATCTCCACGGTTGAGGCCAGGGTTCGGCGTGGACGTCCAGGATTGCATCCCAATGACTGTTGGAGGGTATTTCCGACCATTCCAACCACCACAACCGTCATTGGGAAGCTATAAAAGGAGCTCTCATCCTCCATTTCAAGACACACCTCAAGCAAGAAGCTTCATACATTCTCTCAAGTTTAGTATAGTCTCTAGAGTTTAGTATAGTCTCTCAAGTTTAGCAGGTACTGCTAAAATGTCTCGAGCCATCCGACCAAGCACGGGGAACTCAATAAAATTTGCTTGCCACCATTTTAAGATATTAAAGGGTTCACCTCGAGGGAGTGGAGGCTTTAACAGATAATTCTTTAATTTTGATGATGCCACAATCCTTGGTGGGGCAGTGAGGCTCACGTGTTGATCCCAATAAGCCAATTCATCACAACTACCTATATCCATCTCAACATTACCACTCCATTGTTGCGCCAGAACCAAGGTTGATCGTTTGCTGAGCATATTCATTGAGCATGCCCTCGAGGGTTGTCTTTAATCTTTCAAGCCTAGGTTTAGCATGTTTCCCAAAGGCAGGGCCAAAGTGAAACTCAAGAAAGGATAACGTGAACCGTGGGTACAAGATGATAGGAATACATAGTGCCATCCATGATAATTTCTAGTATTTATCGAATTTGTCCTTGATGTCAGTAAGCATATCCTTCATTTTTTTTCTTCTGGTAATTCATTTTCCAAGGTCTGCATGACATACCAAATTTTATGGAAGTATAGATTTGAGGTAGGGTACTTTGTGGCTGATATCACGTTAGTAGCATCATAGAACACCTTCAATAATCTACAAACTAGATCTACTTTTTCCCATTCTTGAGGTGTATTTTTCCCATTCTTGAGGTGTAGGCCTAAATTTGTACAACAGATCTTCCAAAGCTAGAGCATCAAATGTTGTTATGTATTGCTGTGTTACGTCAAGTATTAGATATGTCGAATTCCATCTGGTCACAACATCGATGTTTGCTGCAAGTAATGCCCTGCTATGTAACAATCTCATTGAACTCCTCTTTTCGACCGTACGAACCACGGACGTATTTAGCACTCTCCCGTATCTTAGTAACAGTGCCTTTAATGAACTTCAATCCAGCTTGACATATGAGATTTAGAATATGTGCTGCACAACGTTGATGCAAAAACTTCCCTTGACCAACTATTACTCCCTTAGCTAGCAAATTCTCTCTCAGTACCTTTGCCATCGAACCATTGTTGCTAACATTGTCCAATGTTATTGCAAATAGCTTGTTTTCCAAGTTCCACTCTTGAATGCATTTGAGAACAGCATTGAAAATCGCTACACCAGTGTGTGGCGTCTCCAAGACAGAGAACTTGATAATATTTTTTTTACAGCTTTCAATCAGCATCAATGTAATGACATGTGATGCACATGTATCTCAAAGTATGGTTGGATGTCCATAAATCCATGGTAAGGGACATCCTTGATTTTGAACATTTTGAGTTCTTCCTTGAGAACATTCTTTTGGTCCTCAAACATTTTCATACAATCATTTCTCATTGTACTTGTTGATATCATCTTAAAGAGTGGATTTAAGCTTGAGACAAACTTTTGAAAGCCATCATACTCCACAGTGCTAAAAGGTAGCTCATGCAGCACAATCATTCTTACCAACTCTCTTCGTGATACTTCTTGGTCAAAAGTCCACTTCCCCATACTAACTCAATTAGGTGACATAAGAGTAGCAATGAGCTGATCCACCACTCTAACCTTCTCAATCCTTATTTTGCATCTCTTTAAATGATTCCGCAAAACGCTAGTTCATGCTCCGCTATTGGCACCAATTAAGTAGTGCAATGCATTCACTCTCCTTCTGTAATTTCTCCATCTTCATAAATTGACACATACTCCCGCCAAGCCTTTGACCTAAACTTTCTTTTACCTTCACCGAACCTGCACCAATTACATTGGCAACTTCTCCATCCTCATCATCAACCCCATCATCAACCTCATTGTCAACCTCATTGTCAAGATCCTCGCCTTCAGTTTCAGCGTTAAAACCTATCAACAAGCATTGTCGATGCTAATAAAATCAGATTCAGAAGAAAATATAAACACCACTAAGCAACAATTAATTAAATTGATAAAACTCTCCAAAATTATTACGAGTTACTAATTGTGATC
Organism: Oryza longistaminata; assembly: GCA_009805545.1. Taxonomy (NCBI): domain Eukaryota; kingdom Viridiplantae; phylum Streptophyta; class Magnoliopsida; order Poales; family Poaceae; genus Oryza; species Oryza longistaminata. The sequence continues at coordinate 41,234,176 of CM020179.1, forward strand.
TTTTGAGCCTAATTATCCCATGATTTGACAATGTGATGCTATAGTAAACATTTGCTAATGACGGATTAATTAGGCTTAATAAATTCGTCTCGCAGTTTACAGGTGGAATTTATAATTTGTTTTGTTATTAGTCTACATTTAATACTTCAAATGTGTGTCTGTATACTTCAAAAATATTTTGGCACATGAACTAAACACGGCCTTACTCTGCAGTATGCACTTCTAGTTTTGCATCACTTCTTCCATTGGAGCTAGGACCTACCTACGAAGCTAGGGCTAGGGCCATGGGGAATTCTCACTCGTGGGTGAGTGGGGCATGACCCCGCAAATTAATTTATGGGGATAGAGGTGGGAGCATGGATTCTAACTAAGCTACACGTGACCTAGCGGGGTTCAGGTCTCTCACCTAACCCCGCAGCCGCCGCAGCTCTCGGTAGGCATGTAACTTTAGCAAGGACACCGCTGACGGCTGCTTCTCTGGGCCACCTCGCTGCTCCTTGCTGTGCCGCCACGCTACTCATCAATCATCCACACACAACCTCATCTCTCATCGTCAACGACCCTCACCGCGCTGCCTCATCGTTCGTCTGCAATGCTGTCTTCATCGTCGAATCCCCACCCGGTCATCCCCAACCGTTGACCCATTATCACCGCCCCTAGCCATCATCGAAGCCCTTTCCAACCGTCGACCTATCATTTGCGCCTTCAGTAATCGACTAGTCGTTGCTGGCCCCAAGCTGTCGTAGCAGCCAATTTCGCTAATTCACCCTCAAGCACCGGGGTGAACTACGAGGACATGATGGGTGACATTTTCCACCCAGTTAGCTCTGCGGCGCTGGGGGCAGAGGAGAATGCATGGAGCGAGGGCGACATTCCTATCCAACCCGACCCCAGCCTGTCCCATTGTCACCCCTAGTCAAGAAAACAAAGGAATTTTAAAGAATTGGATTCGTGTGGAAAGAATTCATATTGTCCTTTAAACAAGGAAGTAAATCTCCCAAATTCCTTTCAAATTTAGAAGATTGCCTCAAATCATATGATTTTTGGAGGATTTTTAATATGACTATCGCTCTTTTCTGATTTCTACAGTTTTCTTTGTCTCCATTAAAATGGTTATTCTTGTATTTTCTGTGTTTTTTTGTCAATAGAATTTAAAGGTGCCAAGGCACTCGAGTACAACATTTTCCTATCCCTATGTTCCGAAAATGTAGCGTTCGGAATGAACCCTTAGGTTCCATTTGGAAACTTCCAATTGATTGAAAATGCTTGGATTTACACGCACTAAAATGAGTGTTTAGAAATGCTTGTAATTTGATATGTACTATAAAGTTTATGTTGTAGAAATACTTATATTTTAAAGCGGATAGTATATTCATTTAAAATAAGAAGAAATTATTGATCTTTGCATAGATTCCTTTGGTGTGAACTGGACAGACTAAGCTTGTGTCATTTATTCACGTTCTTGTGGGGGTTTTGGCTTTTTCTGTCACTTCCTAGTGGACCAAATATTATTCCTCCATTGAAAAAGATGATAGCTATGCGTGGCATTGGTTGGCCTTTTCCATTCCATGTAGATTCTCACCTAGGGGTGGATTAGCTCGCTCGACTTGTGACAGGCTCGGCTCGGCTCGGCTCGGCTCGTTTGATTTTCCTAACGAGCCGAGCTGGCATTTTTAAGCTCCTTAAGGATAACGAGCCAGCTCGAGCTGGCTGCGAGTGCCGTGAGCCTTAACGAGCCAGGACTTAATTAGACAACCGCAAAGGCCCAGCCCAATACAATAGCAAATGCCCAAGCCCAAGACAACAGCAAAGCAAAACCCTAGTCCGGCTTGGTCACTCCTAGTCCTGGCGGAGCCGCCACCACACGAGAGTACGAGACGAGAGTCGAGACCGCACATCCGCATCGGCATCGCTCCGCCGCACGAGACCGCGCTGACGTGGTCGGCAGGCGCTTCGCGCCGCCGCCGCTGCAAGCCGCTAGAGCCGCCGTTGCCGTCACACCTCCCTAGCCGCCGCCGCCGCCAGCCGCACTTCCCCAGCAGCCGCTAGGGCCGCCAGCCACCGCCAGCCGCCACTTCCCCAGCCGGCGCTAGGGCGCCGCCGCCGCCGTCGCTGCCAGCCGCCGCACCGCCATCGCTGGAGAAGCGCAGTTGCACTCACATGTCCCCTCCTCCGGAGCTTGCTGTCTTGTTGGATTGGCTCGCGAGTCTAACGAGCTGGCTCGAGCTTTCAAACGAGCCGAGCCAAGCCAGCTCGTTATCCTAACGAGCTAGACCAAGCCGAGCCTATCCACCCCTATTCTCACCCGCCCTAATATCTCATTAAAAAACGATTATTTTTGACGTTGAGGATCCAAGGAAGTAGTTCAGCTCAACACCTTACGGCTTGTTTGGTAACTCGAGGGAAGGGGATTGTGAGTTTACACGAGGGAATTGATGATGAGATTAAGATGTGAATTTGATTTTTAATCCCAATATGTTGTTTGGTAGAGGTGATGGAAATTGATAGGGAGTTTAGTTGGAGATTAGATCATTAATAAAAACGAATGGCTGAGATTTGTTTAGATAAAGTAAAGGAGGAATTCCCTCCCAATTACCTGCCCCTACCCAGGTATTGAAAAGGAGGGAGTTCCTTCCTCAATTTCCCATCCTCATCCCACCAAAATTCCCATGTCTCCAACCAAACAAAACACTTAATAGTCTCATCCCTCTAAACTCCCAATCCTTCCTAAAAACTCCCTCCAACCAAACGGGCCGTTAGAGCCCATCGGTTTCCAAAAATAATAAGGCAAAACTAAAATTTAAATTTCAAAATTTAACTTTAAAGTTTATTTTAAGGTATTTTTATGTATTTTTCAGCATTATCTTTTAAATCGTTAAAAACACACATACAAAAATTTTACATATAAATTATTTTTCATAATATTTTAAGAAATAAATTATGTTATATCACTAACAATCTGTCACGGTTTATAATAGACAGATTTATAATAATATTTTGGGAAACCGATGATCCCTCATTCGTCTTTGTTTGAGAATCGAGACGAATCGATGCACGAATCAGCCCCAAAAATTGGTGCTGAAGCTTCGCCTCATCATGGAATAAGTTTACTTTTTTGTCCCTCAATTTGTCGTCGAGTCTGAAATTCGTCCCAGACTGCAAAACCGAATATAACGCATCCCATAACTTACAAAACCCATGACTCCTTTGACTAGGTCTTTGTCCCATGTGGCATTGACATGGTGCTTACGTGACAATTCAACTTGGAAAAATACTAAAACCCGTGGGCCCATATGTCAGTTACACACACAAAATAATTAAAAATGGTGGGGCCTATGTGGCCCCACATGTCATCTTTACTCCTCCTCTCTCCCCCCCAAACTATTAGAAAAATCCTTATTTTTGTAAGTGGACATCTTATTTTTGCAGGAGTGAGGATGAGATGTGGGTCCCATGTGGGCCCCACCATTTATTATTATTTTGTGTGTAACTTACATTTGGGTCCCACGGATTTTCCCGGATGGAATTGCCACGTAAACGCCACGCCAATACTACATGGGACGAAGACATAGTCAAAGGAGCCACGTCAGCTAAAACGGGAGACCTTGTTACTAATTTTGTAAGTTGAGGGATGCGTTGTATGCGGTTTTGCAGTCCATAGATGAATTTTGGACTTGGCGACAAATGAGGGATTCAAAGTGAACTTAATCCTTTGCCTCACATATTCGTCACGGCCCAAAGCAAACATCCCATATGACCCAGCCCAAGAACTCGATAATGCTACCAAAACTGATCGGCCATATCTCACAAAACAAGAAGCCGATCGATTCGGCCCTACCTCTCTAATCTACCTGCGCCGTACGTGGTGATCAGATCAGGTTGGATATGTATCCCATTCCCAGCCTATTTATACCCGGGATCATCTCTCCATTTTCGTCCAAGATCATCTCTCTCCACTTCCTCTCTCGCTCGTTTCGCATCCGAAGAAAAAGGGAAGAGTTGGGGTTTCGAGAGGGAATTAAGGGAAAGGGAAGGATATGTCGGCGCCGTGGTGGGACAACGACTACAATGGCCGCACCGGCTCCGACTCGAAGGGGCAGGAGAGCCGCGTGTACGTCGGCAACCTGCCGTACCGCGCCGACGAACGCTCCCTCAAGGACTCCTTCGCCAACTACGGCGCCGTCAGCTCCGAGGTCAGTATATAGTATATAGCCTAATAGCCCCTTCCCTTCTTCTTCGCTCCTCCTGCTTCCGTTCCGGTTGGGTCGTCTCGGTTGTTCGTCGCTAAGCTTGACGTTTTTTTTTGCGGTATGTGTGGATTTGTCTGCGCTTGCTCCATTATTCCGCCCGTTCCGATCGGTTTGTCTCTGTTCATCTCCAGGTTTGACGATTTTCTGTGATGGATCTATGATTTAGTGCCATTTCGCGTCGTTTTTTGTTGTTTTTTGTTCCTCCTTTTGAGCTTTGATTGGTCTATATATTTGATTCACGTTCTGTTCTGAAGATTCGCCACTTTCTTGGGATCTCATCTAATATTGCCCAATTCCCCGCACCAATTTATACACAAATCTCTTGGTTTATCTTTGTGCGTTTTCATATGCAGATCTGTAAATATTCCATTAATCTTCATGAACTAGTAGTACATAGATTGGTTTGGTGAGTTGGTGGTGTGTTTGTTTTGGGTTGCAGATCGCGGTGGACCGTGAGACGGGGAGGTCCCGCGGGTTCGGGTTCGTGAGCTTCCAGGACAGCAAGTCGGCGAGCGACGCCATCAAGGGCATGAACGGCCAGGACATCGGCGGCCGCAACGTCACCGTCCAGGAGGCCCAGCCGCGCTCCCGCCGCTGAGCGCGCGGCGCCGGCGGACGGCCGCCGCCGTGAAGACTACGTGCTCAAGAGTCAAGCCTATCTATCTATCTAGCTAGTACTACTACTAGTCGTGTTCGTAGTTTGGTTAATTAATGTAGTAGGGTTTAAGAGATTGATGCCAATGAGGCTCTGTTGGTAATCTCCTTCGTAGTTTGGTTAATGTAGGGTTTAATAAGAGATATGGGGTGGTTAATTATCAGGCTCTGTTGGTAATCTCGTTGGTAGTTTGGTCAATGTAGGGTTTAATTAAGAGATGGATGGGATGGTTAATTATCAGGCTCTGTTGGTAATCTCCTGTATATGAATCCTTATATGTCGTCTACGGTAGTCTGCAGCACCAAATGCATGATCTTAATTAAAGAAGTGTTTTGCTGTCTCATCAACTATTGATCTCTGTCTTTCTACTGGCTGGCACGTACGACGGTGCGAGTGATTTTTGCTTGGTGCTTTTTCTTCGGTGGTTACGATGTGCCATGTAATTGGTTGGTGCCTTGGTGGTTTGATTGGAAGGAAAAGTAAAGGATTCGCTCACGAGAAATATGGCAGTATAGCGTTACTTTTTCACGTACAAAATGCAGATGTGCCAAAACAGCGAGGTCGCGTGGTCTTTGCCAGACGGCCCAGAACATGGTGGTGGCTTGCTGCAAATGAAGAATCGAGTCTGACGACCTGACCTGCCCATCGATGGCTGGGTCCACCCACTCCACCAATCAAATTCTCTCCCATCTCTCTCTCTTTCCCATTGTATTCTTTCTGTACTCCTCCTCGGCATAAGAATCACGCCGCTGTGTTGTCTTCCCCCACATGCGATGAAAAGCATCCAATAAGTGAAAATCTGTGAAAACCAAATTTTAAAGTTTTACAATTTCATAAAAAAAATTATTAGAGATAGTTATAAGCACATTCTCTCTATTCCAGTGAAAATTGTCTTTTTTTTTCTTTCTTTCCTCCCGAACGAATCATATATATACCAATCTCGAGTAATTTTTATAATGAATTTAGAAAACTATAAGTTTGATTTCATGGCTTTATTATTCATGGTTTTTACTTATATTTTAACGTAATTAAAGACCTTTTTAATATGAAGGTGTGGTGCCAAAGCCGCAAAGCGGAGCACGAGAGATGTGTTCCGTATGAAGGAGATTCGCTCACGAGTCGAGTAGTAAAGCTTTGCTCTCAGTAGTTATAGCACCAGTTGACAGCTCCAGTATAGTATGCTGGAGGATAAGAATGGAGGACACGTTGATACTTTTTCATGTACGGTGCAGATGTGCCAAAACAGCAAGCTGAGCTCGCGTGGTCTTTGCCAGAAGGCCCAGAACATGGTGGGTTTCTGCAGGACTGCAGAAATGCAGTTCTGTGCCCTCTGCACGCTACAGTATGGGTGTGTTTAGGGCCAGTTTAGTTCCCAAAAATTTTCCCCTTCACCTATCACATCGAATCTTTGAACACATGTATGGAGCATTAAATGTAGACAAAAAGAAAAACCAATTGCACAGTTTAGCTATAAATCGCGAGACGAATCTTTTGAGCCTAATTAGGCCATGATTAGCCATAAGTGCTACAGTAACCTACATGTGCTAATGACGGCTTAAGTACGCTCAAAAGATTCGTCTCGCGGTTTCCAGGCGAGTTCTGAAATTAGTTTTTTCATTCGTGTCCGAAAACCCCTTCCGACATCCTGTCAAACGTCTGATGTGACACCCAAAAATTTTCTTTTCCCCAACTAAACACAGCCTTAGTTGGAGAAAAGGAAATTTTTGGCTGTCACATCAGACGTTTGACTGGATGTCGGAAGGGGTTTTCGGACACGAATGAAAAAACTAATTTCAGAACTCGCCTGGAAACCGCGAGACGAATCTTTTGAGCGTACTTAAGCCGTCATTAGCACATGTAGGTTACTGTAGCACTTATGGCTAATCATGGCCTAATTAGGCTCAAAAGATTCGTCTCGCGATTTATAGCTAAACTGTGCAATTGGTTTTTCTTTTTGTCTACATTTAATGCTCCATACATGTGTTCAAAGATTCGATGTGATAGGTGAAGGGGAAAATTTTCGGGAACTAAACTGGCCCTAAACACACCCATACTGTAGCGTGCAGAGGGCACAGAACTGCATTTCTGCAGTCCTGCAGAAACCCACCATGTTCTGGGCCTTCTGGCAAAGACCACGCGAGCTCAGCTTGCTGTTTTGGCACATCTGCACCGTACATGAAAAAGTATCAACGTGTCCTCCATTCTTATCCTCCAGCATACTATACTGGAGCTGTCAACTGGTGCTATAACTACTGAGAGCAAAGCTTTACTACTCGACTCGTGAGCGAATCTCCTTCATACGGAACACATCTCTCGTGCTCCGCTTTGCGGCTTTGGCACCACACCTTCATATTAAAAAGGTCTTTAATTACGTTAAAATATAAGTAAAAACCATGAATAATAAAGCCATGAAATCAAACTTATAGTTTTCTAAATTCATTATAAAAATTACTCGAGATTGGTATATATATGATTCGTTCGGGAGGAAAGAAAGAAAAAAAAAGACAATTTTCACTGGAATAGAGAGAATGTGCTTATAACTATCTCTAATAATTTTTTTTATGAAATTGTAAAACTTTAAAATTTGGTTTTCACAGATTTTCACTTATTGGATGCTTTTCATCGCATGTGGGGGAAGACAACACAGCGGCGTGATTCTTATGCCGAGGAGGAGTACAGAAAGAATACAATGGGAAAGAGAGAGAGATGGGAGAGAATTTGATTGGTGGAGTGGGTGGACCCAGCCATCGATGGGCAGGTCAGGTCGTCAGACTCGATTCTTCATTTGCAGCAAGCCACCACCATGTTCTGGGCCGTCTGGCAAAGACCACGCGACCTCGCTGTTTTGGCACATCTGCCTTTTGGACGTGAAAAAGTAACGCTATACTGCCATATTTCTCGTGAGCGAATCCTTTACTTTTCCTTCCAATCAAACCACCAAGGCACCAACCAATTACATGGCACATCGTAACCACCGAAGAAAAAGCACCAAGCAAAAATCACTCGCACCGTCGTACGTGCCAGCCAGTAGAAAGACAGAGATCAATAGTTGATGAGACAGCAAAACACTTCTTTAATTAAGATCATGCATTTGGTGCTGCAGACTACCGTAGACGACATATAAGGATTCATATACAGGAGATTACCAACAGAGCCTGATAATTAACCACCCCATATCTCTTATTAAACCCTACATTAACCAAACTACGAAGGAGATTACCAACAGAGCCTCATTGGCATCAATCTCTTAAACCCTACTACATTAATTAACCAAACTACGAACACGACTAGTAGTAGTACTAGCTAGATAGATAGATAGGCTTGACTCTCGAGCACGTAGTCTTCACGGCGGCGGCCGTTCGCCGGCGCCGGGCGCTCAGCGGCGGGAGCGCGGCTGGGCCTCCTGGACGGTGACGTTGCGGCCGCCGATGTCCTGGCCGTTCATGCCCTTGATGGCGTCGCTCGCCGACTTGCTGTCCTGGAAGCTCACGAACCCGAACCCGCGGGACCTCCCCGTCTCACGGTCCACCGCGATCTGCAACCCAAAACAAACACACCACCAACTCACCAAACCAATCTATGTACTACTAGTTCATGAAGATTAATGGAATATTTACAGATCTGCATATGAAAACGCACAAAGATAAACCAAGAGATTTGTGTATAAATTGGTGCGGGGAATTGGGCAATATTAGATGAGATCCCAAGAAAGTGGCGAATCTTCAGAACAGAACGTGAATCAAATATATAGACCAATCAAAGCTCAAAAGGAGGAACAAAAAACAACAAAAAACGACGCGAAATGGCACTAAATCATAGATCCATCACAGAAAATCGTCAAACCTGGAGATGAACAGAGACAAACCGATCGGAACGGGCGGAATAATGGAGCAAGCGCAGACAAATCCACACATACCGCAAAAAAAAACGTCAAGCTTAGCGACGAACAACCGAGACGACCCAACCGGAACGGAAGCAGGAGGAGCGAAGAAGAAGGGAAGGGGCTATTAGGCTATATACTATATACTGACCTCGGAGCTGACGGCGCCGTAGTTGGCGAAGGAGTCCTTGAGGGAGCGTTCGTCGGCGCGGTACGGCAGGTTGCCGACGTACACGCGGCTCTCCTGCCCCTTCGAGTCGGAGCCGGTGCGGCCATTGTAGTCGTTGTCCCACCACGGCGCCGACATATCCTTCCCTTTCCCTTAATTCCCTCTCGAAACCCCAACTCTTCCCTTTTTCTTCGGATGCGAAACGAGCGAGAGAGGAAGTGGAGAGAGATGATCTTGGACGAAAATGGAGAGATGATCCCGGGTATAAATAGGCTGGGAATGGGATACATATCCAACCTGATCTGATCACCACGTACGGCGCAGGTAGATTAGAGAGGTAGGGCCGAATCGATCGGCTTCTTGTTTTGTGAGATATGGCCGATCAGTTTTGGTAGCATTATCGAGTTCTTGGGCTGGGTCATATGGGATGTTTGCTTTGGGCCGTGACGAATATGTGAGGCAAAGGATTAAGTTCACTTTGAATCCCTCATTTGTCGCCAAGTCCAAAATTCATCTATGGACTGCAAAACCGCATACAACGCATCCCTCAACTTACAAAATTAGTAACAAGGTCTCCCGTTTTAGCTGACGTGGCTCCTTTGACTATGTCTTCGTCCCATGTAGTATTGGCGTGGCGTTTACGTGGCAATTCCATCCGGGAAAATCCGTGGGACCCAAATGTAAGTTACACACAAAATAATAATAAATGGTGGGGCCCACATGGGACCCACATCTCATCCTCACTCCTGCAAAAATAAGATGTCCACTTACAAAAATAAGGATTTTTCTAATAGTTTGGGGGGGAGAGAGGAGGAGTAAAGATGACATGTGGGGCCACATAGGCCCCACCATTTTTAATTATTTTGTGTGTGTAACTGACATATGGGCCCACGGGTTTTAGTATTTTTCCAAGTTGAATTGTCACGTAAGCACCATGTCAATGCCACATGGGACAAAGACCTAGTCAAAGGAGTCATGGGTTTTGTAAGTTATGGGATGCGTTATATTCGGTTTTGCAGTCTGGGACGAATTTCAGACTCGACGACAAATTGAGGGACAAAAAAGTAAACTTATTCCATGATGAGGCGAAGCTTCAGCACCAATTTTTGGGGCTGATTCGTGCATCGATTCGTCTCGATTCTCAAACAAAGACGAATGAGGGATCATCGGTTTCCCAAAATATTATTATAAATCTGTCTATTATAAACCGTGACAGATTGTTAGTGATATAACATAATTTATTTCTTAAAATATTATGAAAAATAATTTATATGTAAAATTTTTGTATGTGTGTTTTTAACGATTTAAAAGATAATGCTGAAAAATACATAAAAATACCTTAAAATAAACTTTAAAGTTAAATTTTGAAATTTAAATTTTAGTTTTGCCTTATTATTTTTGGAAACCGATGGGCTCTAACGGCCCGTTTGGTTGGAGGGAGTTTTTAGGAAGGATTGGGAGTTTAGAGGGATGAGACTATTAAGTGTTTTGTTTGGTTGGAGACATGGGAATTTTGGTGGGATGAGGATGGGAAATTGAGGAAGGAACTCCCTCCTTTTCAATACCTGGGTAGGGGCAGGTAATTGGGAGGGAATTCCCGGCTTGTTTGGTAACTCGAGGGAAGGGGATTGTGAGTTTACACGAGGGAATTGATGATGAGATTAAGATGTGAATTTGATTTTTAATCCCAATATGTTGTTTGGTAGAGGTGATGGAAATTGATAGGGAGTTTAGTTGGAGATTAGATCATTAATAAAAACGAATGGCTGAGATTTGTTTAGATAAAGTAAAGGAGGAATTCCCTCCCAATTACCTGCCCCTACCCAGGTATTGAAAAGGAGGGAGTTCCTTCCTCAATTCCCCATCCTCATCCCACCAAAATTCCCATGTCTCCAACCAAACAAAACACTTAATAGTCTCATCCCTCTAAACTCCCAATCCTTCCTAAAAACTCCCTCCAACCAAACGGGCCGTTAGAGCCCATCGGTTTCCAAAAATAATAAGGCAAAACTAAAATTTAAATTTCAAAATTTAACTTTAAAGTTTATTTTAAGGTATTTTTATGTATTTTTCAGCATTATCTTTTAAATCGTTAAAAACACACATACAAAAATTTTACATATAAATTATTTTTCATAATATTTTAAGAAATAAATTATGTTATATCACTAACAATCTGTCACGGTTTATAATAGACAGATTTATAATAATATTTTGGGAAACCGATGATCCCTCATTCGTCTTTGTTTGAGAATCGAGACGAATCGATGCACGAATCAGCCCCAAAAATTGGTGCTGAAGCTTCGCCTCATCATGGAATAAGTTTACTTTTTTGTCCCTCAATTTGTCGTCGAGTCTGAAATTCGTCTCAGACTGCAAAACCGAATATAACGCATCCCATAACTTACAAAACCCATGACTCCTTTGACTAGGTCTTTGTCCCATGTGGCATTGACATGGTGCTTACGTGACAATTCAACTTGGAAAAATACTAAAACCCGTGGGCCCATATGTCAGTTACACACACAAAATAATTAAAAATGGTGGGGCCTATGTGGCCCCACATGTCATCTTTACTCCTCCTCTCTCCCCCCCAAACTATTAGAAAAATCCTTATTTTTGTAAGTGGACATCTTATTTTTGCAGGAGTGAGGATGACATGTGGGTCCATGTGGGCCCCACCATTTATTATTATTTTGTGTGTAACTTACATTTGGGCCCCACGGATTTTCCCGGATGGAATTGCCACGTAAACGCCACGCCAATACTACATGGGACGAAGACATAGTCAAAGGAGCCACGTCAGCTAAAACGGGAGACCTTGTTACTAATTTTGTAAGTTGAGGGATGCGTTGTATCCGGTTTTGCAGTCCATAGATGAATTTTGGACTTGGCGACAAATGAGGGATTCAAAGTGAACTTAATCCTTTCCCTCACATATTCTTCACGGCCCAAAGCAAACATCCCATATGACCCAGCCCAAGAACTCGATAATGCTACCAAAACTGATCGGCCATATCTCACAAAACAAGAAGCCGATCGATTCGGCCCTACCTCTCTAATCTACCTGCGCCGTACGTGGTGATCAGATCAGGTTGGATATGTATCCCATTCCCAGCCTATTTATACCCGGGATCATCTCTCCATTTTCGTCCAAGATCATCTCTCTCCACTTCCTCTCTCGCTCGTTTCGCATCCGAAGAAAAAGGGAAGAGTTGGGGTTTCGAGAGGGAATTAAGGGAAAGGGAAGGATATGTCGGCGCCGTGGTGGGACAACGACTACAATGGCCGCACCGGCTCCGACTCGAAGGGGCAGGAGAGCCGCGTGTACGTCGGCAACCTGCCGTACCGCGCCGACGAACGCTCCCTCAAGGACTCCTTCGCCAACTACGGCGCCGTCAGCTCCGAGGTCAGTATATACTGACTCAGCCGCCACGTCAGATAAAACCGGGTGCAAAACCACCCAAGGATCTCGGGTGACCGGTTTTGTATAATTTAGGGACCCCGCATATCTGGTTTTGCGGTTCGAGGACGTTTTTGTATCCGGATGACAAGTTGAGGGACCTTCGGTGCACTTTTTCCAAATATTAATCATGTTTTGTCATCTAACAACAATAAAATACTAATTATAAAAATTTTTCATATAAAACGGACAGTCAAACATTAGCACGGAAATTCACGGTTTGCTTTTTTTTTGGGACGGAGGGAGTAGAGTGAGATCGAAGCCAAAGGAGGGCTCCTTGAAGGCGCTGAAAATACATCAGTTTTCTTACTTGAGAAAGCGATATACTCGGTTTTACTGTTAAGGTCCCTTTGAATTATAGGATTGAAAAATAATAGGAATAGAAAAAACACAGGATTTTGATATGAATGTAAGTGTTAAAACAGAGGATTGCAAAATACATGAATGACCGTTTGATTGGACCGCAGAAAAAATACAGGAAATAGAGGAGAGATGAATACTCGTAGGAAAGTTTCCATGAAGTAGAACCTTATGCTAGATTTCCTCCAAAAACTTGTATAGCATTTGGCATTTCATAGGAATTTCATAGAATTCATTCATTTGATTCAAAGGGCTATATAGGAAAAATTCCTACAGGAATAAAATCCTTTAAAATTCCTATGAATTTCCTTTGAATCAAAGGGGACCTAAATGGTGTAATAGAAAGGAGTTATCGGTTGTATTCTTCCCTCTACTTTCCCAACTTTTTTTTCTCGTTTTTCATACACACGTTTAGGGCCCATTTGAATCGCAGGATTGAGAAAACGTAGGAATAGGAAAAACGTAGGATTTTGATAGGAATGTAAGTGTAAAACAGAGGATTGCAAAACGCAGGAAAAACACAGGAATGACCGTTTGATTGAACCATAGGAAACACACAGGAATTGGATGAGAGAGATAGACTCAAAGGAAAGTTAGCGAGAGGTTGAAGCTCTTGCTAAATTTCCTCCAAAATCTCTATAGGATTGTCCATTCCATAGGAATTTCAAAGGATTGGATAGGATTCAATCCTTTGTTTCAAAAGGCTTCATAGGAAGTTTTCCTATAGGATTGAAATCATTTTTTCCTCCAAATCAAAGGGGCCTTTACCAAAGTAATTATTAGTATATTTTTTTAGCTAATACTTAACTAACTATACGCTAATGCGACTATCCGTTTTAAGTACGCAGGAGAGATTAGCTCCCAACACCGACTAAAAACACAGGCACACAGCCACAAAAAGTTTTTCCTCCCGTGATCGGTGCTGAAGCTTTGCTTCCCATTTCCCAATCTTTTACCGGCCCATTTCGCGTAAAGCGCCTTTTGACCATCCCATTCGTCCGGCACCCGTCCCAGCCCGGCCCGGCCCGCAGCCGAAACCCAGGGAGACCTATACATATATATGCGGTTGGTCAGGCACTCCGGTCGTCTTCCTCGTGACCTCCTCAGCTCTCGTTTGGCATCCAAAGAAGAATTAGGTGTTGATTACTAGGGTTTAGAGAGGGAAAGGAAGGGAAGGGAAGGGCTATGGCGGCGCCGTGGTGGGACTCGGAGTACAAGGACCGCTCCTCGCTGGAGTACCGCGTGTACGTCGGCAACCTGCCCTACTCCGTCGACGAGCAAACCCTCATGGACTACTTCGCCGACTACGGCGCCATCAGTGCCGAGGTGCTCTTGCTCTTGCTCCTGCTTCCGTTTCTGTTCTCTTCCTGTTAATTGGGTTGTGTCGTTTGTGCTTTTCTAATGGATCTGTGTGTGCTGTTGTTTCCCCGTCGGCTTTGTAGAGATTTTGGATGGGGGTTGGGTTTCCATTGATTTCTTTTATATTGATGGGTGTATTTGCTATCCATCTGTTTTGGTTCTCGTTTTGGCCGTCCGTCCTTGTAAATCTGCAACTAATTGTGAAATCTTTAGGAATTGATCTGGTGATTTGGTGTGTTAATTGTTTTGGGTTGCAGATCGCTTGGGACAGTGAGATGGGGAGGCCACGCGGGTTCGGGTTCGTCAACTTCGAGGACGACGAGTCGGTGAACGCCGCCATCCACGGCATGAACGGCCAGGACATCGGCGGCCGCATGGTCACCGTCGCGCGGGCCCAGATGCGCCCCCGAGAGAAGTTCTTGGAGAAGTTTGTTGTCCCCTTCGAGGGGTGCGTCCCGGGTCTGGCCGACGCCTACGAGTCTGCCTGTGCCGGGAAGACGCCGGTGCAAGCTGAGTAGTGACCGGACTTGGGGGAGAACAATGGAGGTGTGTATGTGTGTGTGTGCGTCTCACTTCCATTAGATAACTTCATTCTACTGATCAACTATAGCAGGGCTGGCAGATTCAATTCATGGTCATTTTAGTGTAGGTTTCTTGCAGTTGACAAGGAGGTGGATGTGTATAACAACCTTGAGAACTGTTCAGTTGTGGTTGAACAATGTTCAGTGGGTTTTCATATAAAATCTGTGAGCATTACGTCTCCTATGGTACTCATTTTCTTTGTTACAGGTTTACACTCTAGCTGGCTTCTGGCGTGATCAGCGATCACGATGTCCTGATGTGCATCTTCCAATTCCAAGTTGAAGGAGAGAAAGTGAAGAACCATCTGAGCAAAGATATAACTAGATAAATTGCGGGACTAGGGGAGAACACTCTACATAAGGAGATGGAAAAGGTTGATCTGGTTCTCAGCAAATCATCAGAATGAGGAGTGTTCCTCTACGGCATAGAACAAGTTGCGGCTGAAGCTTTAGAATAGGTTATTTTTCAAGCTGTTCAACTGGATAGCATAGTACAAAAAACCGGACCGGGCCAGCGGTCCAACCGGAAAAAACTGGAACCCACACTCTCACCGGTTCGGTTTGCTTTAAGGACCGCTCACGCAATTGACCCGGTGTGAACCAGACGGTTTTTCAGTAAAACCGGCGACCCGGGCTACATTGAACCGCCGGTTCGCGAAGCAGATGGGCTGGCTTTTAAGGCCCACTTAGATTGTTGCGGCCCAATTACTTTTTATTGAATAAAATGAGAAAAATGGTGCGTCAGATGGGGATCGATCCTTGGCTGATGGGATAAAAGAGCACCAACCCCACCATCAAGCTAAGCTGGCGACCTTGTTTAGGTGAAATCATGTATAGTAGATATACTTTCCGGTTCAACAATTGAACCGATTGAACCGGCGGTCCAACCGGTGACCCGGTGAACCAAGAGCTCAAGCGGTTCAGTGCCCGGTTCGGGTTTTTCTACTATGCTGGATAGGCAGAGGCTTTCCTATCGTATACTAGCATGTTTCTTGGATTGCAGCCTACTGTTGCAAAGCAAAAACTTAGGCAACCCAAGATTAGAAAAAGCACTACTCCATATACTTTATTCATCCGTTTCTAAATATTTGACGCCGTTGATTTTTTTAAACATGTTTGACCATTTATCTTGTTAAAAAAAATTAAGTAATTATTAATTCTTTTCCTATCATTTGATTCATTGTTAAATATATACTTTTATGTAGACATATAATTTTACATATTTCACACAAATTTTTAAATAAGACAAACGGTTAAACATGCGTTAAAAAGTCAACGGTGCCAAATATTTAGAAACGGAGGGAGTAATAAAGAGAGTGAAAAAGGATGCCGTAGAGTTGAGTAGGCCCAACAAATCCGGGATTTCATGGGTTACAATACTTTGGGCTAAAATTGTGTTCCGTCGGCCCAAGATGGAACTCGATCACGGGCCTTATTTCTTCTTCCCGTGAAGACTGCTACGATACGATATTACTTTGAGCAAAACGATACTACCTAGTATCCCGATCTTGACAACCTTGGTTGAGACCGCTCCATAGTTACTGTGTGTCAGGTTGGATAAGGATTGGAGGACGTGTACATTTCAAGTGCAAATGCAGATGTGCCAACACACCAAGCTCGGCGTCGTCTTTTCGCCAGAAGGCCCAGGAGGTTGGCTTCCTCCTGCTGAATCGAATCTCTGTTCGTCTGCCCGTCTGTGGCCTGCATGTGACCCTGCATGCCGACCGTATGTGTTATCGATGGCATATATGAAGCATTAAATATAAATAAAAACAAAAACTAATTGCACAGTTTGTTTAGAAATCGTGAGACAAATCTCTTAAGCCTAATTAGTCTATGATTAGCCATAAGTGCTATAATAACCCATATATACTAATGACAAATTAATTAGGCTTAATAAATTTGTCTCGTGGTTTCTATGTGAGTTATGAAATTAGTTTTTTCATTCGTGTCCGAAAACTCTTACCAACATCCGGTCAAACGTACGAGTGACATCCAAAAAAATTATTTTCCCTAACTAAACAAGGCATTAAAAGTGAGGAGGTTGCACGCATGAACGTTGAGGGTTTGTTCCAATTATTAGCAGTCTAAACGGTACTAAAACATTTGTAGTAAGTTTTTTTTTCCTCTAAACCTTCATTATCTACCTTATGTTCGGGGGGGGAGGGGGGTTATGGCAAGTTTGAGAAGCAAAACAACTACTGTATTACATTGTCTTCTCTTTTTTTATCGTTAGCAGTAAAAGTCTAGAACTAAAATCAAGAAAAAAAATGGTAGAAGCCTAAAATTAATTTGGAGCATGTTTGGGGGAGCTTAAGATGTTGAGAATCTGGAGAAGCTGGGAAACCCAGCTTATGACTTCTAGTTCATTTTCTAGATTCTATAACTACAGATTCTCAGAATCTAGATAAAAAGCTGGACTGTTTGGGGAGCTTCTGGCAACTGGAGATTCTAGGAGAAGCTACAGCTGCTAAAACCTCCCTCAAATAGGCCCTCGATCTCGTTGCCAGTTTATGTAAGTTTTAGGTGGTGTTTGGATCCAGGGACTTAACTTTAGGCCCTGTATTTAGACACTAATTTAGAGTATTAAATATAGACTATTTACAAAACTAATTACATAAATGAAAGCTAATTCGCAAGACAAATTTTTTAAGCCTAATTAATCTATAATTATAGAATGTTTACTGTAGCATCACATAGGCTAATCATGGATTAATTAGGCTCAATAGATTCGTCTCGCGAATTAGTCCAAGATTATGAATGGGTTTTATTAATATTCTACGTTTAATATTTATAATTAGTGTCCAAACATCGCGTTGCTCGGCTATAGCATTCAGAAACGGCTGATGCCGCGTTATCATGTCATGAAGGTTCTGAATGAAAAGGGCCTGCTGAAGAAAGACACTGATTTTTACTCTATGGTTAAAATAGTTGAAGAGAGCTTTTTTAAGAAGTTCCTTCGCCCATACCACAGGTCTGTTCCAGGACTTGAAAAAGCTTATCTGGCTGCCCGTGAAGGGAAAATGTTTCCTGAAATCTAAAACAGAGATGCTGGAGGTTTATTCTGCCTAGGAACTTGATAATGTTCTGCATTTTACATCTTGCTCAGTTCTTAGATGATTTCTAGCGATCTGTATTTGTGATTTCATCTGTGCTTTTTGAGACAAACATCTAATTTTAGCGCACTCTTGTTCACATTTTAATGCCTCGCACACCACAAGGATTTTTGCATGCTTACTTAAGGAATGTTTTAGCCTGGAGTTGCGCTGCAATGCTGCTATTTGTTTGTCAGCCGATGCTTCTGTATGATTTGAACAGATCTATAGCCAGCTCATGAATATTGTTGTTTAGTGCATTGACGACTTCAGTAATTGCGCCGGTTTGTTAATCTGGTTGTACCAGAGTTTATTGGTTATACCCATCCGTAGAATTATTTTGTATAGGAAACCAAATGAGAAGTTGTTTTTTCAAGGTAAGCAGTTTTACAGCACAGAAAATTTTATCCTGTTTTGGGGGAGAAAAAAAAAGAGAAAAATGCTGGTTTGGTGATATTTAGTTGATGGTCCTGCTTTGAAGAATTGAAATTGTGGTGTCATGTATAAAATTTGGTAGAGAAATGAAGAGTTTCAATATGGTGTCAACACAAGTCTACAGGCTACAGCTAAACCCAGCAAGGAGGAGGAAATTGATACTAGAATGCAATGCATAGAGTTGGCTTTGATATGGTGTATCCATGTTTTGAAATGCTACGGGTTTTCATAGAGCACGACATTCAATGTTTACAGTTTTTCTGATGGGTCGTTCCGACCTACTGTATATGGGTGCTAGAATCTACCACGGGGCTGTTTAGATTGTTGCCAAAATAAGTTGGTAATATTATCAAAATTTTGGCAGAATTTCTCATGCGTTACCAAAGTTTAGCAAGAAAATAAATGTATGCACACCTTTGACAGTTTTACCAAAAATTGGCATCAATCTGAACAGCCCATTCAATTTTGGATTAATTGGATCTATGTCACTGCAAATGTGGTAAATCAGAAAAATGCCACTACTATTCGCGTTATCGGGTAGATGCCACTGTAATCTTCTAAAATTAAAACCATGCCACTCCTGTCACTATTTCCGGCCTCCTCTTTAACGTCGTCATAAGGGAAAATGTTTCCTGAAATCTAAAACAGAGATGCTGGAGGTTTATTCTGCCTAGGAACTTGATAATGTTCTGCATTTTACATCTTGCTCAGTTCTTAGATGATTTCTAGCGATCTGTATTTGTGATTTCATCTGTGCTTTTTGAGACAAACATCTAATTTTAGCGCACTCTTGTTCGCATTTTAATGCCTCGCACACCACAAGGATTTTTGCATGCTTACTTAAGGAATGTTTTAGCCTGTAGTTGCGCTGCAATGCTGCTATTTGTTTGTCAGCCGATGCTTCTGTATGATTTGAACAGATCTATAGCCAGCTCATGAATATTGTTTAGTGCATTGACGACTTAAGTAATTGCGCCGGTTTGTTAATCTGGTTGTTCCAGAGTTTATTGGTTATACCCATCCGTAGAATTATCTGTATAGGAAACCAAATGAGAAGTTGCTTTTTCAAGGTAAGCAGTTTTACAGCACAGAAAATTTTCTCCTGTTTTGGGGGAGAAAAAAAAGAGAGAAATGCTGGTTTGGTGATATTTAGTTGATGGTCCTGCTTTGAAGAATTGAAGTTGTGGTGTCATGTATAAAATTTGGTAGAGAAATGGAGAGTTCCAATATGGTGTCAACACAAGTCTACAGGCTACAGCTAAACGCAGCAAGGAGGAGGAAATTGATACTAGAATGCAATGCATAGAGTTGGCTTTGATACGGGGTATCCATGTTTTAAAATGCTACGGGTTTTCATAGAGCACGACATTCAATGTTTACAGTTTTTCTGATGGGTCGTTCCGTCCTAGGCTGTGTTTAGATGAGGGGGAAGTTTGGATTTTGGTTGAAACTGAAGATGATGTGACTGAAAAGTTGTGTGTGTATGACAGGTTGATGTGATGGAAAAGGACTGAAATTTGGATCTAAATTTTAGATCTAAACACAGCCCTACTGTATATGGGTGCTAGAATCTACCACAGGGCTGTTTAGATTGTTGCCAAAATAAACCTTGTATTGCCAAAATTTTTGATAAGTTGGTAATATTATCAAAATTTTGGCAGAATTTCTCATGCGTTTACCAAAGTTTAGCAAGAAAATAAATGTATGCACACCTTTGACAACTTTACCAAAAATTGGCATCAATCTGAATAGCCCATTCAATTTTGGGTTAATTGGATCCATGTCACTGCAAATGTGGCAAATCAGAAATAGTAGATTTACAGTGGCATGGTTCTAATTTTAGAAGATTTACAGTGGCATCTACCCGATAACAGGAATAGTAGTGGTATTTTTCTGATTTGCCATATTTGCAGTGGTATGATCCAATTAACCCTTCAATTTTCTAGCTATAGCATCCTTCCGTGACACAGCCTCTCCAGGCACCGCCGGCGATGCTTCCATCTCTGAAGAATCCGCTTGCCTGTCTCCACACCGTGTCTCTAGAGATATGTCTAGATTCATCTCCACATCGTATCTTCAGAGATATATCTAGATTTGTAGTATTAAAATGTGTCATATATGATATTAGGTTGGTTTTTATAGGACAGATGGAGTAGTCGTTGTTGCTGCAGTGGCGGTCTGTCTATCCTCCTGTCTCGATCAGCCTACTCACAATCATCCGTTCCTTATCCGCATCATCCCCACCGCCGGCCACACATCTCCTGCCACGCCGCGCGCTCGAGCGCCTCCACCGTCCGATCGGGAGACCAGCAGATCCCGCCCGTCCATTCCCCACCCAAACCCCTCTCTTCCTCTCTCGCCTCTCTCCGCCTCCCAAGCCAGCGCAAAGCCAAGCCAAGCCAAGCCGCACTCCGCCGCGCACCACTCCCCACCCACGACGAGATGGCCACCCTCCGCCTCACCTCCGTCACCCTCCGCCCCGCCGCCTCCCCCTCGTCCGCCGCCGCGCCGCGGTCCGCCAACTTCGCAGGCGCACGTCGTCAACTTCCTCAACGTCGTGGTGGACAACGGCCGCGCGGGACTCATGACGCAGATCGTGCGGGAGTTCGAGAACGCCTTCAACTCGCTCACCGGCACCGAGGTGGCCACCGTCACCTCCGTCGTGCAGCTCGAGTCGCAGGACCTCGCGCAGATCGCGCAGCAGGTGCAGAATCTCACCGGCGCGAAGAACGTCCGGGTCAAGACCCGCATCGACCCGGAGCTCATCGCCGGCTTCACCATCCAGTACGGCCGCGACGGGTCCAGCCTCATCGACATGAGCGTCCGGAAGCAGATCGAGGAGATCACCTCCGAGTTCGAGATGCCCGCAGTAACCCTCGACGTCTGATGATCGGCATCCACCACCCTCCCGGCGGCGCTGCCTTGGCCCTTAGGTCCTCTCCTCCTGTTGTCTCTTACTCTTGTGCAAGTGCAACATACATTGCTCTCATGTGATTGTTGAATGTTTGGTAAGCATTACTGCTGAAATAATACATAGCTGGATTCCAAATTTTGCACTGTTTGATTATCTTGGCCTGCATATTTTTTTAGGAGAATTTGTAGAGTAGCGTGTGTTGCGTTCACTAGCTCCATGTCTCATGGCCTCATCGGGGAAGTTTTCAATAGATTTGCTCTTCCAAGTTCAGGGTAGAACTGTAGAAGATTGTCTTGTGCGATGGAGCAGAGAAAACAATCATGGAAATAGTTCTTATTAGGGCAAAGTGGCGAAGGAATTTGGCTTTTGTGATCACATGAGGCTGCTCTTAATCTGCAAACCTGTCAAACTAATATGCAAATGCAGTTTAATTAGTGACAGAGTGTTCATCCTTTTGCAGCTCCATTGTCACAGGAATCTCGAAGGCTTGTCAAGAATGCTGGTCCTCATTCCCTTCAGAACTGAAGATATAATGGAGGAGGCTCAAATACATATGACGATCACGACGACATTCTTTTCTGCATTTCTTTTCATTTTTTGGCCGGAGCCAATGTAATTCTCTTTTCATTTCGTTTTCTTCTTTCGTTGCCCTTGTAATTTGCTTCAAATACTCAACTATAGCGAGGCTGCTCCTCCTTTATGTACCTGCCGATAGAGTTTGCAGATATGTATAGAAAGTACCATTGTTTTCATCTGATAAACGAGATCAAGATATCATGTTGGTGTTCCGTTTTATGCATGCCCTGAACTTCTGCTTCAATGCAAGTCGGGTAATAAACCATAAAACGTTATATAAGCAAACAAAAAATAATTTATGAGTAAAACTTTTTATTTGTGTTATTTGTGTTTTAAAAGCCATTGTTGAAAACTAAAATATAATGGAAAACCCCCCTCTAAAATCAGCTCCAAAATTAAGCTTTACAATTCAAGTTTTGCAGCGTCTTGTCTCTACTATTATAAAAATTGAAGATGTTTTTGTCAATACTGTGATAAGTCATTCGTGTATGAATCGGTTTTTAAGTTCGTTCACTTTTGGATATACATATCTGCATTTGAGTTGGATTTTAAGTTCATTTATTTTCGGAAATACAAAAGAAGTTATATAATAAATGTTTTTAAACAAACTCGTATGCTAACTTGAGACGATCAGACTCCTAACTACAACTCATGATTTTGTTAAAAAAAAAAACAAGTGAATTTCATCTTAACTGAACCGTAAACCCAAATAGCATTTTTTTCTAGTATAAGTTAAAAGACAAACAATAGGGAAAAAAATATAATTTCTCCAAGTGTACCAGGTTTGCTGCTGAGATTTCTTCGTTTTGCTGCAACGCTTAGCCATGACCATGGCACGTAGCAAGTATTACCAGGGATTAGGGTTCATCTTTCTGATTGAGCGCTGAATCCCGACCTTCGACGGTATGACAGTTTTTGCCAAATTTCGATAGATTTTGATCGAATTTCTACCAAATTTACTGTTTTAAATTTTAATTCTTGAAAACCATTCAAATTTTCACTTGGAATGTGCTTCCGTCCCACGTCGAAACCACGAAAACGTAGAACCGATTAGGGATTGATATGGGAATTCCTGAACTCTACGTCAAAAGTTCAGGGGCAGGATCTGCTGAGGTGCTTGCTCATTAAATTAGTATTTCATTTAATATCTATAATTAGCGTTTGTAATCACCAAGGATCCGTGGCGCAATGGTAGCGCGTCTGACTCCAGATCAGAAGGTTGCGTGTTCGATTCACGTCGGGTTCAAATCCCCGATCCAAACGGATCTTTTTTTTTTCTCATTTTGCCTCATTTTTCTGGTAACTGTTCAATCTTTACCGTCCATCTCACACTAATCGTACGAAGCCGATAATCTGAGCCGTCCAAAATCGCACTAATCCATCCATCTCCTCCCCCCTATCCCCTCGGTCTCCTCTCCCCCCACCCGCGCCGCGCGACGAGAAGCCTCAGCCGGCAGCTGCCGCCACTCGCCGCCGGCCAACCCTATCCAATGCAAACCTAAGGGGCCTCTCCTTTTGACCTAACCCGATGCTCGCCTACCCTACCACGTCGAGCCCGTGGCCGCCGCGCCACCACGGCGCCGCCGCTGCCCCGCCCGCGCGCGGCACGCGGCGCTGGCGGCTGCGGCTGCCAGGGGAAAGCGGCGGGGCGCGGGTGCCGCGCGGCGCGAAGGGCGGAGGGCGGACGCGGCCGCCACGCGGCGGCGGACCTGGTGCGTTTCTCCTCCGGAGGACGAAGCGGAGGAAAGGAGCGGCTCGTGGCCGTGCTGGACCGCCACGTGAAGGTGGTCCGCACCGAGCACTGCTTCCTCCTCTTCGAGGAGCTCGGCCGCCGCGACGGCTGGCTCCAGTGCCTCGAGGTGAGCATGGCGAAGTGCCCCAATGCCCGAGCAGTGAAAAACCCTGTTTCTCCTTACGCCCTTTGGGTTTCTACAGTAACAGCTAGTAGCCTTTCTACTGAAAGTGGGAGAGACTTTTACCATGGTTTACACTTCGTGTCATATAATCTTGCACATGAGCACAACTCAAATCACAATTGACTAGCAGTATGCCTGCTGTTGTGTACTAATCCCCTGATTGCTATCATAAGTGCCATTTTAGGCTGTTGATGTGGATTAACAAGAGATGAATTTTGAAGTTCCTGTAAGTTGGACATATCTACTGGTTCCTTTACTGCTCTTCTATTTTGCTAGGTTTTCAGATGGATGCAGAAACAAAGGTGGTATGTCGCTGATAACGGCATATATTCGAAGCTAATATCTGTGATGGGAAGGAAAGGCCAGATACGGATGGCAATGTGGCTGTTCTCTCAGATGCGGAACAGTGGGTGTAGGCCGGACACTTCAGTGTATAATTCTCTTATCGGCGCACATTTGCACTCGCGAGACAAGAGCAAGGCTTTGGCGAAAGCTCTCGGGTATTTTGAAAAGATGAAGACTATTGATAGGTGCCAACCAAATATTGTGACATATAACATTCTCCTAAGAGCTTTTGCTCAGGCTGGTGACACAAAACAGCTAGACATCTTGTTTAAGGATCTGGATGAAAGCCCTGTCTCTCCTGATATCTATACCTACAATGGAGTCATGGACGCTTACGGGAAGAATGGCATGATCACAGAGATGGAATCTGTGCTAGTACGGATGAAAAGCAATCAATGTCGTCCAGATGTAATCACATTCAACATACTCATAGATTCTTACGGGCGAAAGCAGGCATTCGATAAGATGGAGCAGGTGTTCAAGAGCTTACTACGATCAAAGGAGAAGCCTACACACCCAACTTTCAATTCCATGATAACCAACTACGGGAAAGCGAGACTCAGGGAGAAAGCAGAGTGTGTGCTTGATAAGATGACTGAAATGGGATTCAAACCAAACTATGTGACACAAGAATGTCTAATCATGATGTATGCATATTGTGATTGTGTCTCAAGGGCCAGACAGATATTCGATGAGCTTGTGAGCTCACAAAATAATATACACCTGTCATCAGTGAACGCAATGCTTGATGCGTACTGCATGAACGGCTTGCCCATGGAAGCAGATCAGCTGTTGGATTCTGTAATTAAGAAAGGTGTTGTGCCCAGTGCTTCCACATACAAATTGCTTTACAAGGCCTACACCAAAGCAAACGACAAGAAGCTTATTCAGAAGTTGCTCAAACGGATGAACTCACAGGGTATTGTTCCAAATAAAAAGTTCTTCTTGGATGCTTTGGAGGCATTTGGCAACACTGACAAGAAACCCCGGACGGTACCCAGCAAAAACTCTGCAAGCAAGCCAGATGTGGAGTCCGCAAACAATTCTGGAACTGACACTTCAAGCAAGCCAAATTTAAGCGTTTGGCAAGTTGCTGCGTGATGGGGCGGCCAGTTAGTTCTTACAAGCTCATACTCTGCGTTGCCTGACAGCACGGAGAATGCAATTAATTTATCTCTAAAACTGTCTATAGCAGTATCTTTGGAGATACGAGCGATTGATTGGCTCATAACCCAGTTTTCTTTATGTGAATGCTGAGATCTTTTGTGCGTCGGCTAATGCTGCTTTAGTCTTGTAGATTTCATAGTTGTGTTGTAAAATCAGCATAGGGTTTCTTTCTTTTTTGTTTTTTTGTTCAGCTCCTCTTTCGTATAGCTGCAAGCCTGCAATTCTGTCTGTCAATAATCTTGTGGTTTCTGAAGTATCGCTTCTCATTGTTGTTCGCATCTCGTGCGCATGTTCTGATAGCTTTACCTTTCTTTGTACATGGATCAGTTTATCAACTTGGTAAGACGTTCATGGATCAGTTTATCAACCTGGTAAGACGTTATTGCGAAGTGATGCATCCTGGCGATGCAATTTGGCCACTCGGAAATAGCATGTCAATGTAACACGCTTACGGGCGTAGTGGCGTACACAGGAAAAACATGAAAGCTGTGGGAAATGTCCAGTTAGCGTATACATCAGACAACAGTACATCATACTCATAATGTAAGAGAGAGACAAGTAAAACTGCAAAATTCACCAGTTCGATGGGAACATAAGTACAAACTTCTGCAAATCCGGATGACCCTAAAAAATTGGGCAATCCTGAAAAGATCAACCTAAAGATTCCCGCGATGACAACGGGCAAAAGTGATCTTCACCAACAAGTGAATAGAGAATTATGACATGCTAAATTCAATAATGCAGTTTTTGTGTGTCAGGCCTCGTACATTTGGAGCGCAAAACCGTGCTCGCCTACAACTGGCAGTCCTTACAAAGATACAAGGGCACAGGCTCCAGATGAGTTTCTCCCCGGCACTTTTAGCTGCATGTTCAAAGCTTCTCAAGAACGATGCACCAGTTTGATTTGTCATAGAATTGGTCAACAACAACTGCATTGTTTATACCAGCAACTAACCTGAAATGAAATTAATGAGACAATGTGCCAGAGATAGGAGATATTTCCAACCAAAAGACCAGAGATCAAACATACTCCCTCAATTTCATATTATAAGTTGTTTGATTTTTTTTCTTAGTCAAACTTTTTTAAGTTCGACCAAGTTTATAGAAAAATATAGCAACATTTTTAACGCAAAACAAACATATTATCAAAATATATTCAATGTTATATCTAATGAAACTAATTCGGTGTTGCAGATGATGCTAAATTTTTAAAGTTGGTCAAACCTAAAAAAAGTTTGATTAAGAAAAAAATCAAAACGACTTATAGTATGAATCGGAGGGAGTAAAAGCAAAACTTTAGAATCGCAAGTATTGTGTATCATACCATTGTTGCATAGCTAAACACAAAAGCTGATACTAGTAAACTACTAAACTGTATGAAAATATCTCAAAGCCAAACAATAGAAATTTCAAATCATCAGTCAACAACATGAAATGGAGATATTCTGGTGAACTTATATATAATGTGATATATCTTAACTCACGCATTTTCATAGAAAAAATTGGGGAAAATGAAAAAAAAAAGAAAGAATAGAGGAGCATTTCTTCGATTAAGTGCCGCATAAACAATCGCCGACGCTGTTCGTCAAACATTTTGTTGTTGATGGTAGGATGGTTCTAAGTGGCCGCCACCAGGTGTGTTAGGTCAACTAATTTCTATGAGGAATTTCTCAACAAAAAAAAAAACCCTCCAATTTAGTCTGCATTGATTGTGTTGATACATGTTTATATCTCATAAATGCAAACCACACAATAGCCAGAGGTTTGCTTTGATTGTGACAACGCGTCAGTATGCACGGATGATGAAAAAACCCTGATAAGTTCCCTATATATGTCTCCTGAAAGTTTTTTTAATTAAACCAATATAAGGATCTGGCCAGATGCACCAAGATGAATAACTAACTGTCTAGGCAGCAGATCTGGTATACACAAGAGAGATGATCAGCAAAAATTGTTAAAAGAAACATAAATTTTCAGTAAAAATCAGTGCCCCTGCCGTCATCATCAACTTCCTCCGCCGTCACCAGCTGTTGCCGTCGCCACTTAGCTGGTGCTGCCGCTCCTCCCCCAGTTCAGTTGTTTACGAGTAAGATGGCATATTTAGCAGAGCTATTGCTCACGTGATGCTTTCTGATCAAGAGTAATTTGAGTGCATTTTTCTGCCTGTATACATATATTGAGTTTAGATGCTTCAAATTTAAATAAAGTTCATAATAGAAACCTTTTCATAGTTTGGCAGTAAAAATCTTTTATGCCCTTTGACAAAAAATTCTGCTATAGATGAGCTGCAAAAATTGAGATATCGAGGCTATATAATTTTGTGCTGAAAAGTTAATGGTGCTATTTTTTATGTGCCTGCAATGATTTTGCATGGACAGACACAGTGCTTTCCTTGATGGAGGATCAATTGAGGAAGCTCCCTGCATTTCTTCCAGGTGGCCTTCGTGCGAGCAGTCAAGTGAAAGTAAAATGTTCGTCGCAGTTGCTGCTTGTGCTATTCAATCTCCTTTCATTCTATTGCATTATTCTATTCATCCGGATAACTGATGTGAGTTTATCATATGCTACAAAGGCCATGTTCAAGGAAATCAAGGTACTTTCTTCTTCAGCCCATTCCTGTGCAATCAGTTTAAGCATTTTCCAGTGACAACAACATTGATGCTCCTTACCTAGAGAATAATTCCTGACTATATTCATCAATTCTTTCAATGCGGCATTTTTCTTGGTGGATTAACTGAAACATGCATGAATCATAAGAACCAATATATTTTTGTTTGGTTAAACGTTTTTCTTGGTGGAGTAACTGGATCATGAATCATCGGCAAATTAATAGATGATTACACTGTACGTAATATAGATTATTTACAGTAGTAGATAATTTATGCTGTTCTCACACCTACAGAATTTGTTTAATATATTTGACTTTGTTCAAAAGATTGCTACCTTTCAGAAGACATATGGTTATCAGGTAGTGATTCACCTAGCAAGTTGCCCAGGGTAGCTAAGCATGTTACCATCATAATTGTAATTAACTGATTCCATGATAAATGAGTCCATTTCTGAATTATTGAGACCAGTTACTATTTTAATCCTGAATTTTGATGACTTCAGGCCATGCATGCTAGCACAGTTTCCTGAACATCATTAAGGAATTGAAAATGTACATTCTTAATCCTGTAACTTTCTTAAATGCTTGCTCTGTCACCTATACTTATTTCTTCATGCTCATTATCTGGGATGAGGTGTTGATTTCTGGATTTGGGCATAAGGGCCATGCTGTGGGAGATATTCGTGGTGTCCGATTTGAGGTTGTCAAGTTCTATTCAAGGAGAAGTCAAGGCCTTAGATCATCTTGGTTAGCAAGCTTTGAATACATTATACATGGTATATTTAAATGTCATTTAAATTGTGATTCTGTTGATAAGAACCATGGCTTCATTATTATTTTTATTTTACTACACGGAATCACTAAGTTTTGTTCCTCTACCAGTGCATTTGGCTTTTACAAGTTCTAATTATTTTCCTCTTTTGATTTAATCCCCTGGTTATAACAAACTATGCTAAGCCCAACATGAAAAAGATGTTGCATATTGATATCACATTCATATATTTTGCTAATATATCTTGATTGTCATATACGTAATGTGGGATTAACCGGCTGACTAAATTTACTACTTCCTTTGGCAAGAAAAAACCCCGACGTTCGAGTTATATTTAAGCCTTTGGGGTGTGAAATGTTGCATAGCACAGGTATATTACTACTTAGGTACGTAATAGTATGTCGTTATGCGTATCGTCGACTGCAGTCTGGATGGGAGTATGTTTAAGTAGCGTTTATGTTCCTTAATATAAAGAACTGAATGACTATCTGCGTATTGTTTTACCATCATCGGTTGTTGTCTCTCTAATATGCTTGCCCGTCAGAATGATTTTCTCTTTGTGGTTTTCCATGGTTAAAATGTGTTCTGGTACTAGTGTGCCGTTCAAATTGGTCATTTGATTGACACCACTGCAGAAGATACACAGTGAGCGGGCATTACATGTGCCGGAACATCTAAAATCTTGGTTACTTAATGTTAGAGTTTGTGTCGAATATGTGTACGCAGTCGGTTACAGTTTAGGACTTGGAGTTGTAATAGGTATTAGGACTAGAGTATGAGTCGGACTCTATCCTAGGTTCTCTCATAAATAGAGGGGCGTGCCTGTTGTAACCGCATGGCGACTTAGCATAGCGAGAGGGAGCGGCTGCCGGCGTCGACCGGCCGTGAGTCGTTGTAACTCTGATACGCTGTATATGCTGGATCGGGGAGGAGCGCCCGTAATCAGTGCCCCGGAGATGTAGGCTACGGCTGAACTCCGTTACCAAATATCGTGTCTCGGTGTCGCTATCGTTTTGGATCTCCTATGGCGTTTTCTTCCGCGTTTAGCTACCGATGTCGATTTCGGGGCTGGTTTTATAACAAGTGGTATCAGAGCCTGCGGGAGGTCCATGGTAGAGGCGCGATGGAGGTGCCCCACACCGCGTAGCCTGCTTGTAATGTCCAGGGAGGGGCATTGGCGCAAGATGGAGCACCTTAGCGATCAATGGAGTCTTGATCGGTGGATCGATCACTTCTGGCAGCGGCCGGAACCATCGATGGCTGCTTTCAACAGGGAGATGACCAGACGTGGTGCTCGGGTTGATGGTGGCGGAAGCGATTGGCGAATCAATCGGTGGGTCGGACACTTCGGGCGGGTGGCTCGGACTTTCCGGTGAGCTACTCTCGATAGGGAGACGTACGGCCGCACGCTCGGGTTGATTGAAGCTGGAGGCGATCGGCGTTCTCGATCGGTGGATTCAAACACTCTGGGCGGGGTGGCCTGGGCCTTTCGATGAGCTGCGTTCGACAGGGAGACGGCTAGACATAGCGCTTGGGTCGTCTGTGGCTGGGAAGACGACATGCAACTTGTCGGCTTTGGCTCACGACTAGATTGATGGCATTCAATCGGAAGTCAGAGCGGGTGGTTTCTACGTGCTGTTTTTTAGGTGCTGACAAGATGGTGCGTGACGGATTGCTATTGTGGCGGCGTACATACGACAAGCAATGGAATCAGGAGAGGGGCAGTCAATTCAGACCGTCAATGCTCTATTCAATCGTGTTAGCACAGCAATAGGCATTGGTTGCAACTGACCGGTGGTATTTGTTGCCGGTGAGGTTCAGTGGGATGCCGGGTGGCTGCGCTAGAGGTCGTATGGGTGCGTGGAGGCTGAGGAGGTCATGGGAGGTGGCGGTGTGCACGTGTTGGTGTCGAAGTTGTTACCATGGAACGTGACCAGAGCCCAGGTAGCAGGGAGGTTCGGTTTTTTGACCGAGATTGCGCAGGTCTTGATCTGGAGAGGGTGTGGCATGGATGGAGTCGTCCTAGGACTCGTCTCCGTTTTGGCACAGAAACAGGAACAGGTCGAGGGGAAACCATGTCAGGCCCGGATGGGGAATCGGAGTACGTAGTCGGTTACAAGTTTAGGACTTGGAGTTGTAATAGGTATTAGAACTAGAGTATGAGTCGAACTCTATCCTAGATTCTCTCATAAATAAAGGGGCGTGCCTGTTGTAACTGTATAGCGACTTAGCACAGCGAGAGGGAGCGGCTGCCGGCGGCGACCGGCCGTGAGTCATTGTAACTCTGATACGCTGTATATGTTGGATCGGGAGGAGCGCCCGTAATAAGTGCCTCGGAGATGTAGGCTACGGCTGAACTCCGTTACCAAATATCGTGTCTCGGTGTCGTCATCGTTTTAGATCTCCTATGGCGTTTTCTTCCGCGTTTAGCTACCGATGTCGATTTCGGAGCTGGTTTTATAACAGCGCGAGACTTAACATGAATTTGAAACAGATGTGATAGTGTGACTGCAATTTATGCAATCTATGACCGCTTATTAGATTGGGTCCAATGGTCAATATGCACCCTGGTAGTGTAGATCACTGTGGCAAAAATTGTTTACTTTTGTGTTGGCACTGTAGCCAATAATCTGGTTCATTCATCAACAAAATGGATATAGTCGCAATTGCGTGCCATAGCTTAACTTGTAGGCGGCTCTATTAATTCAAATTGTGCCTTAACGTAGCATAGAGGTGGACAAAAAGCGCAAAGCTCATGGCTTAGATCAGCTTGTAGCGATCTCGACTCAGATAGGCTCGAACTCGTAATCTTAATGAGTCAGGCCAGGTTAGATTTTTAACTCATAACCTTAACGAGCTAACTCGCGAGCTCCTCGTTTAGCTTGTTAGTACAAGATATCACCACATCTTTATATACTTAGTACTTCTTAACTAGTGCTTAGATTTTTAATTACATCAAAATTATTCGTATTTAGTGAGTTCTTCATTAGTTTGTGTTTATTATTATGTTAATATATGATAAATTTGAAATTATCGATATGATATAAATGAGATAGAGCTTGTTAACGAGCCTAATGAGCTTAACAGCTCACGACCCGAACCGAGCTAGTCTTTTAGCTCAATGTTAATGAGCCGAGATGACTCATACTAAGATAACGAGTTTTAACGAATTGAGCCTTAACGAGTCTAGCTGGTTCGTTATCCACGCAGTACAGAGTAGGAGGCAAACTCTAGATTGATTTCGCGTGTGTTGCGTGAAGACGGCGGGTCGGTTTATATAGAGAAGGGTCGCTTGATCAGGGCGCCCGCACGATCTCTACTGCGCGTAACCGAACCGGATAAGTCGCGCGTAACTTATCCGGACTCCACGCCGTTTGCACGCACCGGATTTTTCGGAACGTTTCCAAAACAAAAACGAATCCGAATTTGCAGCAAAACAAAACTGCAAAAGGAGGCTGCATCTGCGCAAGGGTGAGGAGCCAATTTTTCGGACCATTCGACGCGTACGTCGTGCACGCGCGCCGCCTGCCCTGCCCTGCCCGGCGAGGCGAGGCGAGGCGAGCGAGCGCGTGTGTTTCCCCTCTTCTCTCCACCACACATGCTTCAAGTGGCTAGGAGGGCATCCTCCCTTTTAAGGAGGTCCCCCTCTCCTAGAATAAGCAAGGTGGTACTAAACTCCACATGCATGCCATCCCATGAGGTGGGTTTTGTGATTTTCCAAAGAATTAATCTTCGAGTGGGCTAAGGCCCATTCATTAATTCCAACATGTACCTGCATTGCTCTTATTTTTATAATATATAAAGAAAAAAAGAAATCAAAGCAATAGTGCACGAATACCTGAAAAAATAATTGGTACTATGGAACAAATTGTCACGCTCAGCTTTGAATTAGAACGAGCCACTGCAAAGAGATCTAATTTCCACGGTTTCAGGTAGAAAGGAGCTGTTTTTTAGTGGCAAAGACCACCGAAGTGTCATATAGTGGAGCTCTAGATTCCGTACTACTTGCTTTCGCCACCGCAAGCAATGATAGAAGGATGCAGTGCAAGCAAAGTTTGTAGAATTCTCGTGGCAAATACTAACTTACATATATACTCACCTCATCATAAATAATAATAACTTTTAGCTACAAATTTAGACACAATATATATTTAGATTCGTAATCAGAATTTTGTTTTTTTAATGGAGGGGGTAGGGGTCAGTTTCCAAACCCCCTCAAGCTCAATCTTATCTCCGGTTCCTGACTAGTATGATAATCAGCATTGAAAACAAATTCGGTGATGGTATATTCTTATCAATGGATGTGACAATTAAAATGTTAATATATGCTACATGCACTCACGCAGCTGAGATAAAAGTAATCACAGAAAGAAGGTTACCAGAAGTAATGGATAATTTCTATGCTCGAATTGATACGGGGGATGACACCAACCTACCTAATTAGCTGGTATTCTGAATACTGCTAATTGGTACTCCTACTATAATTATAATAGTCTGCATCAAGACACCACAACTTGTCTTTATCTACCCAGGAGATCAACATCTCATTCGTTTTCAACTGAAAATCATCACCCCTGTTGTCTATTATGCAAGTTGGAATCTGATCCGTTACCTCTGAGCCTTCAGAAAAGAGTTTTGCAGTTTGCATTACACTGAATTCTGCCTCATTAACTGATGATTGGGTGTGCATCTTAGGTGCTCTATTCCACTAACCATTGCTCCCCTTTTTCCCTGGTATAATTCTTTTTCTTTACATTCCCCAATGATTTGGCACTAAATATTGATGCTGCAATGCTGCGAGATGTTTGTCTCTATCTTGCAAATCTTCAGGTCTGTTAGTGGCAAACATGCTTGCTTAGTGTGCCTGAGATATATGCCAAATGGCCAATTATTGTTTATGCTGTTATGCACAATCCTCTCTGAAACAGCTTTTTTCTCTGCTACTAGCAGTAGTGGAGTCATGGGCCTACTAAGTGAGAGTTGAAAGCTCCACTACATATGTAATCAATTTGCATTCATGCCGGTAAGTATGAGTAGATTAGAATGGTAGATGCATACTCTACAAGAAGAAAACAAGATGAAAATGTAACTTTTCAGACAAGTGGTAAATAACTATGATAGAAAAAGTGCAAAGAAATAGAGTACCTTTGTTCATGTACTGGTTTGAGCATCAGTTCACAGAGGATACTAGGGCTGTGAGAGAGACAATAAGACTCGAGATATTTGGTGATCCACCGCCAACGACGAGCTAACGTTGTGTGCTGTGGCGAGCAAGTTTCGTTGTGGATGGAGAAGAGGGAGGTTAATGGAAGATGCTTTGTGTTTCTGACGCCTTGATTTGATTTGATCGTCTCTGAATTTGACAGTGCCATGATTAGGTCGGTGGTTTCAGACAACTGTCGAGTTGTGGCACAAGCTCGGGTCTTTTTGATGATCGTTGCCTTCTCAGTAGCAGGGTGAAACGTCGGTCTACCAACTCGTGTTTCCACATTTTTATAGAGTACCCGTCCATTCTCTTGCGATGAAATGTTTGTGTCTGAATTCTGAAATGGTAGCTGTGATTGACTGAGGCAGTGTTTAGTTTAGCGCAAAGTTTGGATTTTGGTTGAAATTGGAGATGATGTGACTGAAAAATTGTGTGTGTATGACAGGTTGATGTGATGGAAAAGGACTGAAGTTTGCATCCAAACTTTGGATCTAAACACAGCCTGAACGGAACTGAATACCTGGACACTTGTCACACTTCGCAGCAGCTGCTTTCTGTAGAGTTGAGATTGACAGAGACCGATCCAAATCCAACCTATCTCAAAAAAAAAAGAAAAAAGCCACACACTAGCTCAGGCCCATATACTATTCTGGGCCGGAAGTTAGCTATGGGCTGAAGCAATCCAATGCATATATAGCGGAAGTTAGCAAGGCCTATAGTTAAAAGCATAGCTAAATCCTAAAGATCAGCCTTGCCTTTCTCACCATGCGCCGTATACCAATCTTGCTAACTACTGTACGTGCAAGCACAGGCTTCACAGCCGTCCGATCCGCCTCTATCCGTTCCGCAGCAATATCTAACAACCGAATGGACGGATAAGATAAGCTCCAACGCAGCGTAATCAAATAAAACCAGATCAGGAAGCGGTGGATCGATTTTTTTTTTTCTTTCCTTTTTCCGTCCACATAACAGAATAAAACACCCCTTTTTTCAGCTTACATATATGAGTACAATATTCTGGTTTTACATGACAAACACCAGTGCTAAAAAGAATCGATAAAATGTCAATGTGGCAAGAGAAAAAAGAAAAAGAAGAGGAGAGAATTTTTTTCGTTTTCACATTACAATTTATACAACAGAAAGCATCCAATCCCTGTCTTCTGCACACTCGTTACAACATTAAGATCACCATGATGCATCCTCCAGAAACCTTCAGTTCCAGCTCCCAAGCATATTTGACGGGTGTTAAAGTATGTATATTTCTAGGATTTGAATGGCTCTAAAATTGGATGTCAAAATGAATTCACAAGAGCTGCGAACACAGGAAAGCAGATACAAAATCCTAGAGCTAGACATTGTACATCATCATCAGGCAGGCGGCGTATCACAGTATGGTACACCCACATCTGTTCTGCTTGGGGGAATTTGCAAGCTGCTTCTCTGGAAAGGAGAAACCAACAACACATTATAGATATGTATATAGAGGTGTCAAATTGGTCTAGATGAAAGCTTTAAGCATTTAAATAGCCAAATACTACCATATAAACAACAGAACTATAGTTCCATGAGAGTCAAAACCAAAAATAGTTGCAGAATCGTAGTTTTAAAATACTTTAGTTCATTAGAATAACTAGTTATTTTCTAGCCAGATGTCTATAAACGCAAAGGTTTTGTGAATCTGTAGGCTGATTTTACTTGATAGTTTTATGTGCAAAGTGTAAACATGGTTGAGAACCAACCCAACACCCATTTCAATCTATAGAAGTAACGGCGCCAAACTGTCCTATTTAAATCTTCTAACATGTAACAAATCTAAACTGAAGCTATCAAAAAAGTTAATACAGTTTCTTATGCCACAAGACTACCATAGACCTATCCATCATAAAAGCGTGTTAATTTGCGAAAAGAACTCGAAATATTCATTTCATGCCTCTATCAACTTAGGAAACACCAGCTCAGCTGCTCTACAATTTCCATGCAAGTAATTGACCAAACAATATACCTTGATCAATTAAACCCTACACAAAATAAAACAAGGAACAAACCGCTATTGGAAAAAGGGCTGGGCTCTTCTTGTGGGACACTGTATTCAGATTACAGATACTATCCCTATACATGTTCATCTTTGGAGGACAGGACACTACATTCTTAGAATGATACCCAGCTGTAGCATAATTTCATTCGTTGAATTTAATAGAGTTTTGTGTCAACGGAGAAGCGAAATAGGCCATCAGTGCAGCCAGAAAAACAATGTGAAAAAAAAGAAACAAAATTGGCGGCAATACCACTGTTTTTGTCGGGTTGTGGAGGGCGTACTACCACATGCATTGTAATTACACCTCCTGGAACCTCTCCTACTGGAACACGGGACTCAGCAAGTGTCCGGTTATTCTCCAATATCCTTCCGGCATTAATGAGCTTCAGGTCATTGACAGTTTTTGGAGTTATTTCCTTATCTGCCATAAAAAGATAAAGAACAATCCCTTTAATAAAATAAATTTGGAATATAAGGATAACAAGTATGGATTATGAAGAAATTGAATCTTTACAAAATTACAAAGAGAACTTCAGAATGCAGGTCAATCTGAGGACATCCAGAAAACGTTAATTCTCATTTGTAATCAATAGTATCTCAAAAAAGAAATTGCACCATTTCCAGCCTTCGAGTTTGTAATGCAGTGTGTGTTCAATGAAGGTAAAAGTACTGCAGGAGGAATATCTTGCTTGCAGACACTGATTCAGCTGGGAAAGGATCAAAGGATTCAATTTTACATGTTCTAGTTTACTCAGGAAGGAGCACCTCACCCAAGCATTGCACATCAAGAAAAGAACTCCTGTCTGAGTGTGATAGTCAGATGGTTTTTTTTTTCTTTTACAATTGTTGGCCTATCCATTTCCTCAGTTATTAGATTTTCCATTCTACACACCAAATCTTTCTCCGGTGGTCCCAATTAATGTAAACGGACATCCATTTATACAGCAGCATCTTTTTTGGCAAAACATCAGCCAGACAAAAGGTTGCACTATGCAAAAGATTCTGGTGGTTGTCAGTAACTTCAATGTGCCACATGACAAATGTGGCCCTTGCTGATCATTATGCTTAAGTGTACAAACAACCAAATCATTTATGTGTTCCATAGTGTTAATAGAAATACAGCTGTGGTTGAAATCGTCACATCCGTCCTGATGGTTTCACCACCCAAAAAAATGATACATTAGCACCACAGTTGGTGTCCAGAGTTCATCCTTACCGTTTACTTGTGAATGGCCCAGCAATCATATTGACGCAAAGGACCAAAGATGTGCTAAGTTCTATAGTGCTAGCAGAACTACCTTCAGATAATGTAGGAAAGCAAATAGGTATACAAAAGGCATAATACTGTTATTAACATGGCATTGTGCCATCTTCTTTGTGTCTTTACTACCCTCTTTCTTGTTTGGCCCTTCATCGCACTTATTTGTGATCCAAATCATTGCCTGAAATGTGTTTTTTGGGGGGTTTTCTGCCACAAACTAGCAGATATATTATTCTGGCAATATCCAAATTCGCGTGGTCGAGATTTTTCATGGATGATACACATACACTGAGAAGGGGAATTGTCGATTGACGGTGTAGATATATGGCATATCCAGTTCTAGAAAGCTAAGGGGGAAAAGAACTAGTTACGCGCTACTCAGTTGGTCACCGTATCCATTCATAGAAGAACTGATTACCAATTAACAGTCGTCTACTCATCTGACACGAGCAAAACCATAGGAAAGAGAGGGTAGGAAAAGGAGAAAAAAAACGCCCCACATAAACACCACGCAAAAATAAGACGGCGCAACACAAAGCAATATACATGATCCAAGAAACTACATGGGATCAAGAATTATCACAAGCCATCGTGTGCTTTCACCGAATCAAAGATGCAGCAGATCAGGGCAAAAAAGAAAAAAAAAATCCGTGTACTCTTATCGAATTGATGCAGGAATCTTCTGCCTCTCACCTTGCGGCCACCGAGCGAGGATGAACTCCTTGAGCGCGGAGACGGTGGTGGAGGGGTCGTACTTGCTCGGGCCGATGTCCGTACCGTCAAAAAGCCGGAACTTGACCTCGATCGGCTCCTTCCCGCCGGCCATCTCCCGGCCAGATCGCCGCCCCCCACCTCCTCCTCCCCAAGATCCAAGAAACCCCGGATCAGAAGTCCATAGCACCAAACAGATCGCAAGAAATCCACGGGGCCACGCCAAAGATCGGGCTTTGATGAACAATTCTTGCTTCCGTGTGGGGGTTGAAAGCGAGAGGGCGGCGACTCGGTGGGAGGAGAGGAAGAGGAGAAGGGGAGGAAGGAAGGAAGGAAGGAGAGAAGAGACGAAAGACGAGGAGGGGGCACAGGCACACTGGGGCTTCCTTCCTCGGTAATTTAACAGATACACCCAACGAGAAGCCTCAATTATTTTTTCCACTAGCACGGAGACGGAGACGGAGCCATCCATGGTTGCGACTTGTGAAAGTGAGATGCAGGCGGGGAATTCTATGCCCGAGACGATGGATGGACGATGGAATCAATCGTCGGAACTGCACGTCGGCGACGGCTGGTTTGACCGCGTGAACCTGCCTCGTCGTTGGCGTCTTCTCCCCTGTTTTTCTCCTGCGCCACTGCTCTGCTGCTGCGGCTGAGCTCATGCACATTATAGTACATTGCTACTACTCTAGCTACTGGCTTCGCTGGAAGTGGTTGTACTGGTACAAAATATTGGTTTGATTCTGAACAAACACACACGCATGATGCATATTTTTAGCAGCTTGGATGAGTTTTGCACGTTATTTACATCTCCAGTCAGGAAAAAAAAGTTAATCTTAATTCTTTCTTCTTCTGTTGACGTCAAAATGACTCCTCTTCCTGAGTTTTGAAAGGGTAGCACATGAATGGATTTAATACAGATAGTAAATGGATTTAATACAGATAGTAAAAGATTATCCTTGGAGGTTGAAATGGTCGGAGACGGAAGCACGGAGCTTTTTCTTTAAACGATGGTCGTTGTCACATGACAGTTGTTGTGAAAATGTGGAGCACCAGACGCAACTCTTTTTTTCTGAAAAATCTTGACACGTCTCTTCATCTAAATGTCTCTGGTTCTCAAGCAGGGTAATTACTGTTTGCACTTTCCGGTGATAAACTGGCACCTGCACCCTATTAGAGGTCATGAGTTTGTGATTAGCTAGTCTGAGAAGGTTGGCTAATACTCTGACTTGCTAACCAATACGATTAGAAATTAGAATTCTCCTTTGACTAACGGATCAACTAACACAATTAGAAAATAGTAGAATTCCCATCCATACAGCATCTGATAGTTGCATGAGACTTGCATATGGTTTGTATATTCTCAGAATCTCAGGTAACAATCCACAGACAGGGATAACCAAACGAAGGCAGCACCCAATTATTCGAGGTCAGCTGCTTAACATTTCCTGGCAGGCAAAGCATCTGACAGCTGAATCTTTGTTAAGGCTGCATTTGTCAGGCTTACTACTGTATCTTTTGGTGATTTGGTCCTCGGCTGAACTAGGAAACACGATTTTGCTTATGTGCATATGCATACATTTACAGGAGTGAAATCTGAAAGAAGTCCAGGCTACACCAACCATGACAAACCTGAAATTTCAAGCAAAAAGGGAAGACACGACGTGGTAACCGCACAGCTGAACGCACGGACAAAACGGCATACATATGCAGTGGTTGGGTTTCTTTGTTCTATCGTATGATGCAATCAAAAAATGGTATAATTATGATTGGAGGACAGCAAAGACTCCGGCATTTTTTGTATATATCACAAATGATTTACAAGGTCTTCCCGAGCTAATGGAACTGAATCTTATACATGTCGCTCTCCAATTAATTTCTATACTGATGTTTTGTCTCAGCCAAGTACTACTCCCTTTTCTTTTGGCTAAATGCCAAGTACTACTATTAGTTTCATAAGCAACAAGAATAAAAGCATGTACTGTTGAGATTATAGGCATATAATGATTTAATCTATTTCATAAATAAATCATGACATTACAGATGAAAACTAGCATGAACGTATCATTAGATCTACACATGTAAACTACACAGTATAACATGAACAGATCAAATATGCGCAACATATTAAACACGTACCGAGGTGACGGAAAGACCGGCTGCTTGGCCGAAACTTTTCGCAGGCGTCTACGAAGGCACGAAACACGCGAGCGAAGAGGAAGGCGAGCCGTCGCGAACGAACAGGGAGCAGTCGCGCGAAGCGCTTCCCAAAAACCTTATTGCCGCCTTCTCCCGGTGCAGGACGTCAAAGGCAGAGGTTCCGGAGACCTGCTCTCCCGATCGCCGGTGCACGCCGGCGAGC
>CM020179.1:41291959-41345468 GCA_009805545.1 Oryza longistaminata
GCGCGGTAAAAGAAAAATCGGGGGAAAAAATGAATTTGTCTGATTCCTCAAAAATAATTGTCCGATAAAAAAACCGGGCGAAAGATAAAAAAGCGAAAAAATAATAAAAAAAATTCCGACTCCTCTCCTATTCCGTCTCAGAAACGAAAAAAAAGTCCGACTATAGATCCGATTCCCCCGAAAAATAAAAGGCGTCACTCCCTACTCCTCTCGGTTTCAATCTATACCGTGATATCTCTCACATCTTGGTGAAACAAAATGATGTGCCGGATTGAAGATCTGTTTACAAAAACGGAACCTACAGGTCGAGAGCATTCCATGTTTATATTATTTTAATTTTTGGGTTTGTACTTTTGCATTTGAGTCATTGTAATTTTTATATTTACATTTGAGTCCCTATAATCTTACAATAAGATACTTGAGGTCGTTTTTGATAAAAATAATAATAAAACAGATTGAACAAAAGCAGAAAGGTGCATAAAAAGAAAAACAACAACAACAACAACAAAAGTTCTGTTTCCCCTAAGTCCTGTATTAGAAAAAAGCAAAAAAAGAACATTTAAAGAAAAAACAAGAAAAAAACGCGTGAGAAAATAATTGTAAAAAAAGGCAAAAAAATACACGAGAAAAGAAAAGCAAAAAAGAGAGAAAAATATGGTTTTCGTTGTAAGTAAAAAAGCAAAAAAAAATGCTAAAAAAACTTTTAGAAAGAAATGTGCCATTTCTAAATAGTTTGAGAAAATCGCGCAAGAAAAAAAACACCGTTTATACAAAAAACAAGCCGCTCAATAAAATACAAACATTGTCATTGACATGATTATTCATGAAAAACGTATATTATCATTAGAATTTTTTCACCCGTTGCAATGCACGGGCATTTTTGCTAGTATATTAAAAAAATAAATATCTTATCCTTTTTATCCCCTGCAATAAGACTCTTTATTATCGATATCTTCTTTATCTTCTATAAAAACTTCCTAGGTCCTTGTACGGTGTAACTTCATAGGTCTTTATATGGTGTATAGTGTTTGGGACTTTTGCACGCATAAAAGTTTTCCTGTCTGAAATGCAAAGATCTCTATCTAAAAATGAAAAATAGAAATAAAATTAAAGGATATCTGACCATTGACCACAAGAAAGATTAAATGCGTTGAATTAGCTTCTATTTTCAGGGTGCAAATGGCTGTGGCAACCAGAAAATAGCCAGGTGGCCGTCTTCCCCAGCCAGCTACCCGGGAAAGCGAAGGTTTTAAATACGTCACAGGGAAGGACTCGAGCCATGATTCTTGTCAACTTTCAAGCTGTGCTGGCGAATCAATGGCCCCCTGCTTCTCCAAAGGGATTCACGGAGCAGCAGAGTCAATTAAAAGTTCTCAGAATATAAGAAAACCTTCTAATCATAACAGCCCTGCTAATCTGGTGAGCTCTCGGCACAGGAACTGAAGCTCTTACAGAATTAAACAGAGCATCACTCCCGTTAGCATATGTGCTCCAATAATGAAATTTTACTTGAGAAGGTTAAACAGTAAACACTAGTACGACTACTTTCATCCTGATGAAAAAGAGAGAGGGCTAGCTTTTCCAAAAGGGCTGCCGTTTTCTGCACCGTCCAAAGCCCAGAGAGAAAGAAGCCCATTCGGCCTAACAAACGCGAGAGAGGAAAGGGCGATGAGCCGATCAGCCGATGATGATCAAAGGTCTCTCTTCGTATAGCAGCAACACGTGTCCTTGGAAGCAGAGCCACCCGGCGCCGACCGGTGTACCTTTCCCAACCAACAGCAACAATGCAGCTGCTGCCTGCCTGCGCGTGGGGCGAATCTCTTTTCGCCCCCCTTTTCCTTTCACTTTCCCCGTTTCGCTCCCTGATTACAGCTATAGCCCGGACTCTCGTAGACGTGGTCATCAGCAAAAAAAAGTCAGAGTGCACAAGCACAAACTGGTGATTAGGACTTGCACAGTTGCTGCACCCATGCTAAAACACACCGTCTCCCGTAAAATCTTGCTACTAGCACCCATGTTAGGCCTAACAACAAAGGGACCATGTTTCTCCCTAGGCTATAGGAGTATGCGTGATGCGTCGTCGCTTCTGTTTTTGCGCGGCGCGTGTTGGTCTTCTCGCATCATGAGTCCATATGACCGAGAAAAAGAAGAGTTCAGCGGCATGTGACGCTCACCTCGGCTGCTGCCTCGTGATCCATTGTCGCGCGACGTACAGAGCAAACGAGGGGAAACGAAGAGCTAGCTAGCGTGCCGAGTCTTGGAGAGCAGCAGAAGTCTTTCCTGGCTTGGTCTTTTTTTTTCCTTCCATTCCCTCTCTGTAATCAAGCAGACGCCAGCGCGGGTGTGATACGGTATATCCGTTCTTCTGCGCCGGGAGCTGATTTTCTATATCGAGGGAACGATATTATTGGCAAAAGTGTGTTTGACAGGTAGCAAAAGAAACACGGCAGTTGTAATCGGTAAGCTCTTTTTGCCATATGATGATTCATGATTGGATACACAGTGATACTAGTACGGAACTTGTCGTGCAATGAATTTGACACGTTGTTTGGGAGTACAAAAACAGTGGACAGTGGAGAGTGTGGACTCTAAAGACAACGTAGAAAGCCAGGAATACTCTCAGGCATGCGCACATCTCGTACTATTCCGTACGTTTTTTTTTAAAAAAAAGATTCGTTTACTTTGTTAAAAAATCAATCACACGGAGTGGTATTAATCAAACTTAAATGGACTAACTCAAATTAAAAAAATCGTCGAATTCGAAAGACAGAGCAGCCTTCGTCTCCACAGTGATTGCGGAACCAACGAATTCATTCCAAATGGTCCTTAATCGTTCTAAATTTCAAAGAGTTTCTACTCAGAAATCATAGGAGGGACCACGTCACTCAACAGCTGGCACAGGCTGCGGCCGCTCGGCACGCCTCATCAGCATCTGCGCCGTCCATCTGGGGGCCCACCCAAAAGGCAAGGCGACGAGGGGGCGGCACACGCCACTACCACGTGGGGACCACCACGCGCGGTGCCTCGAGTGGGCTGTGGGGACTCTGGTCATTTGGATGGACCGTTGCTGTTAAAAACTCCAATTAGAGCAGGTACAATAGCAGGCTATAAGCCAGCTGCAAACATATTTTAAAGAGATAAATCAGGAGAGAGAAGAGCAGCGGGCTACAGATTTGTAGCCAGCTGTAGCGCGGACTCCAAGACGCAATGTGTCTATGACAGGTGGGACTAGGTATTAATAGTGTAGAATGTAACTATTGTATGAATGAGCTATTAGATTGGCTATAAATGAATTAGAGTAAGTAGTTGGCTATACTATTGAACTTGCTCTTAAACAGACTTAGGAACAGAAGCAACCGGGACCTTCATCTCTCAAATATTCCCAAAAGAACCCAAGTGGTATTTTTTTCCCTCCACACCAATCATCTACATCTACTCATG
Source organism: Oryza longistaminata (assembly GCA_009805545.1). NCBI lineage: Eukaryota > Viridiplantae > Streptophyta > Magnoliopsida > Poales > Poaceae > Oryza > Oryza longistaminata. The sequence continues at coordinate 41,295,401 of CM020179.1, forward strand.
GACTACATGATCACTCTGTTATAAACTAGTAGAAGTATGAATGCTTATGTGCACACCATCGGAAGTAAAACATTGTAAGCATATATAACCTTCTAACTATGTATTCGAATGAACGGGGATAAATCCTAAAACATTGAACAACACCTACCAAAAGCTCATTGCCACTTCTATACAACCATGTCATTGCAACTTAAAGTATAGCGAGTTATTTTTTTAAACTCTATTATCTTCTTTTTATGAGGAACCCTATTATCTATATTATGAAGTGGTTTTATAACCCATAAGCGTTTTTAGTAACCTATACTATAGCAAGGTAAAGATGAGTTGTAGCCGCAGCCGAGATAACGAGCAAACAAGAGGTATTACTCATAGTTAACATCCTCATTCTAGAAGTAGCAAAGCTTTAAAAAATCGTGGAATGGCAGGAGATAAACAAGTGGCCTTGAGAAAAAAAAACAAGAATACAAGAAAAGTAGACAAACTTCAGGTTCGTTTTGTATATTGATTCAAAACATCTATTCGAACATTACCTGAAGTTTATGTGGAAGGTTTGCTCCATATATTGTATGTTGTCAACCTGCATTCTCAACCTTCTCTTGCCAATGTTTTATTTGGTCTTATTTACCTGTGTCCTTAACTTATGTACAACTACGCAACAAAAAATCATACATACAATTCTAAAAAAAAATTATAGGATACATATGAAAACTATTGTTCAAACTTTAGGTGTATTTCGTATATTCAATAAAGAAACTGGTTTTAGCGTTTTCCAAAGCTAGTGTAGGTTTGCTCTTCATTTTTTTTTAAAAAAAAAATGTAGGTTTGTTCGGTTTGTTCTGTTGTATACTCACAACTTGCATTCCCAAATATCAACCTTTTGTCACTATCAATGCCCTAATTCCTGTCCCATTTCTTTCCGATTAATCTACATTGGAGATCTGGAATATATGAAATTCTAAACGAAAATGTTGAAATTAAGGAAAATGTTTGGGTAGTAAAAGTAGACATATCACATATGGAAGTTCTACAAGGGCTAGGTGGCAAAACCGCCAAAAACCTTGTCCGCCGTCGTCTTTTTTGCGCAAACTTCCACACCACCACGCCATCACCACCTCCACACCGCCCTTGCCCCCTCGCTCTTCTTCTTCTTCTTCTTCTTCTTCCCCCTGACGCTCTCACTCCCACCCGCTCGACCACCACCACCGCCTCCTCCTCCTCACCTCGCACCCCGCAAAACCTAGCCCCAGATCCTCTCCTCCCCTCCGCCTTGCCGCATTACCCCCAGATCCACCGCCTCCGGGCCCAGATCCACCCATGCGCCTCCCGGTGCTACTCCCGCTGCTGCTGCTGCTGCTCGCCGCGGCAGCGGCGGCGGCGGCGGCGGCGGCCGTAGGAGAATGCGATCCTGGCCACATGCAGAAGGCGCCGGCGACGGCGCCACCTCCGCTGTCGCCGCCATCCATTGGATGCTTCGAGGACGTGGTCAAGTACCACTCGATCGGGAGCACCTCACTGCATCAGATCGTTAGGCTAAGAATGGTGCACTGAGATATAAACAATAGTAGGATATTTTTTGTGGTTAAATTTGTACGCGTAGGACACGACACGTTGTAAATGTACATAGTACACCAAATATCCGTCATTAGCTATACTAACCATAAAGATTTATTTTTTATTATATTCTTTTATTAATCCAGTTTCTATATCACGAAGGATATACGCATAGCAAACAAAGATTTGTTTGGTCCATCTGTATAAATGCAGGTTGATTAGTCCCATGATTGCTGAAAAATTCAAGTCAACGATGAATCTCACGGCACAATGATTTAGCGGCAAGTACCAGCTCCTCTCCCTCTCCCAGGGCGGCGGTATCTTCCCCTCCGGCAACGACTTGGGCTGGTGAGCTACACTTCCTGCCCGGGCTACAGTCTCGCCCCTCTAGCCCCCTTCGGATCTTGCTGCATTTCTTCCTCACCATTTTTAATCTTCCGTTTGCACTGTAGATGCAGTAGCATCTCTTCGCAAGTTCACATGCTGTAGTAGTTCAGTTACTTCAGTAGTGCTATAGGACAGCCGATATAGAACAATGCGCCACTATTTTATCACAAATTTTTGTAGTATTTCTCGTTGTGTAGTATGGGTTACATTGTGAATTTGTGATGGGCCAAGCAGCCTCGTGCAGAGTTACAGTCGTGCTTAGGTTGCGCTCTGAGTTGTGGAGTTTCTTCTGTCTTTGGATGGATGTGCAGGTTATACTACACTTGGGTGGACGTTGGGACGCCAAATACTTCCTTCCTGGTCGCATTGGATACTGGAAGTGACTTGTTTTGGGTGCCTTGTGATTGTATCCAATGTGCGCCATTGTCCAGCTACCATGGAAGTTTGGTATGCATCTCTTTGTGATCAGTAACATCATGTTAAGGATATATCGATGCTCTATATGGGGATGTTCGTGGCAATGCGAACAGATTAACAAATTTGTTTCCTAAGAAATTATTACTTTTCTCATGGTTTGACTAATAATAAAATTGCTGTCGCGGAGGGTCTGTTCAGATTGGTGTCATTTTAAACCATACAATTATTCGGTAAAATTAACAATCATATGGCTGCATTTAGTTTTCTACCAAACATTGGTAATATCTAGAGAATTTTGGCAACATCACATCTAATCCATGTAAAAAACTTGGCAATGTTATCAACTTGCTAAAATTTTGGCATTGTCAAATTTTAGAAAGGTTTATTTTGGCAGCAATCTGAACATGCCCGGAATGTACACCACAGGTCTATGAAGTCTTAATAAGTAAAACATGCAATCATTACATGAATTTGAACAAGCAATTCAGTAGCATATATGTTTCGCTGTTACTTTTATTGATTCTTGTAATTATTCTGCCAGACCTGTGAACATGCAAATTATATCACTTAGCTCAACTTCACTCTTAATTTATCTAAATTTGCTGATGTTGGAAATATAAGTACAAATCTAATGCTGATTATAAATTATTGAACATTTCAATAAATCAGTCTTCACCTAGATGGTAGTCGCTAGTAGGATGGGCACCCACTAACTAGAGACTAGGCCGCAACTAGGTGGGTCTAAGTGGTGACTAGACTGGGGCGTGTTGCTGGCGACTAAGCTGTTAGTTGCCGCCTAGGCGGCCGTCCTGGTGAACTCTGCAATAAATACAAAGCAAATAAGTTTCAGACCAAGATGCAGTAGCTGTTTTGGCACTCTCAGGTGATCAAAAACAATTTTGACTGCAATTTTTAGCTAAGAGGCAAGTTTAGGGAATACCACTTAGTTATGGGATTGCGGGTCTATGAAGTTGACCTTCAAGTTTAGGAACCCAAATGGCAGTTTGTGAGAGGTTACTTAGTTTGTTAATTCTAAATTTCTTACAATGCTAAGTAGTGTATATGAAGCACACAAACAAGAGGAATTTGTTTTATATTTTAAAGCAGGTTTAGCACTTATTTGGAATAATTGATTGGCAGGTGCTCCGTCATATGTGGAGCATCTATTATGCAGGATAGAGATCTTGGAATTTACAAGCCATCTGAATCAACTACAAGTCGGCATCTGCCCTGTAGCCATGAGCTTTGCTCACCGGGTTCAGGTTGCACAAACCCGAAGCAGCCTTGTCCATACAATATTGACTACTTTTCAGAAAATACAACCAGCTCCGGTTTGCTAATTGAGGATATGTTACACTTGGATTCTAGGGAGGGCCATGCACCTGTGAATGCTTCTGTCATTATAGGGTATGCTTCTTTGTCTTCTGCCTTTTTTTAACATTAACTATTGCTCCACAATTGTACAGTCTCAATTAGCAAATGGAGCAATAATACTTATCAGATTGCTTATTTCCTACTAGGGCATTCTAATTGAACAACAATACAATCACCTGCGCGCATGGCCGCATGTTTACTTGTGCATGTACTGATATGTTAGGTAGCAGCATGCATCTGCATATAGAAATGAAATAATTCCATTTTTAAACCCCTAAACTTTGCCGAATGTCCAATTAACACTCAACTATAAGATCATTTAACCCTAAAGTTAGAAAGCAAGGTGAGCTTACTCCTTAAGGTGGTCTCAGTGGGTGCTTTCGACATTGCTGTTAACATGGAAAATAACTCTATTGATCCACCTTCCAAAAGAACCATGCTTGCCTTAGGCCTTGTGTACATAGGTGGCGGTTAGGCCCTATCCTTTCCGTCTTTAAAATAGAAGTGTTAATTACCTTTATAATATTATCTTGTGGCATTATCGATATAACAAGTCATGAACGTATTCCTAGAACAAAAATGATACAAACTAGATGTTGTGCTCTAGTATGGAACACCTCAAGTTTAATGATTAGTTTGCTTAATGAAATTTACAACTTCATTAACATAGTGTGTATCCTGAGTACAGCTGTGGTAAAAAGCAGAGTGGTAGCTATTTGGAAGGTATTGCACCAGATGGACTTCTTGGTCTTGGAATGGCAGATATCTCAGTACCTAGTTTCCTTGCAAGAGCTGGATTAGTACGAAATTCCTTTTCAATGTGTTTCAAGAAAGATGATTCTGGGAGAATTTTCTTTGGTGATCAAGGAGTACCTACCCAACAGTCTACACCATTTGTCCCGATGAATGGCAAACTGTGAGTACCCCCAGGAATAGATATGTGTAGCAACACCATTAGTTTCTATTCTCTATTTTATGTTATCCACAGTTTTCTTTTGGTCAAGCCATGTCCAGTTTATGTTGGAAGCAATGGATGTACTTCTTGACAGTTCCACTCACATGCTTTCTCCTCTTTTTTTCAGTCAGACTTATGCTGTTAATGTTGACAAATCTTGTATTGGGCATAAGTGTACGGAGGGAGCTAGCTTCCAGGCATTAGTAGACACTGGAACATCCTTCACCAGTCTTCCCCTCGATGCCTACAAGAGTATCACTATGGAGGTAAATATCTACTCCTTCGGAGGAATTCTTTTGGTGGATATCACCTGTGCTTATTTATCATGAATTCATGATTCTGCAGTTCGACAAACAAATCAATGCATCAAGAGCATCTTCTGATGATTATTCTTTCGAATATTGCTACAGCACCGGGTAATTTTATTTTGAAATAATTGCTTCTGTTCCATTTTTGTGAGTAATATCAGACAAGCTAACCTCACCCAAAAACAAAAATCAAACAAGTTAAGATGGTGCAACCACTTAGTTTCTGCCACTTCTAATTTTATGAGTTGTTTGTTACAGTCCTCTTGAGATGCCTGATGTTCCAACCATAACTCTGACTTTTGCTGAGAACAAGAGTTTCCAGGCTGTTAATCCTATACTTCCATTTAATGACAGACAGGTATGTACTTGAGTTGTGTGAGGAAAAAAAAATCAGGCACTAGCACCAAAAACAGTCAGTTAAGGGTCATATTGAGTCATGTTGTGTATTGTGATCTATGCTTAGAAATTCCAAGTGTCTTCTTTTCCACTACACTTTATTTCTCAAGTTCGTGCTCTTGATTCTTGAGTCTTGGAACTCATATCTGGCTTCATTTAGCTTCTTTCATAATCAAAAATAGATATATATAGGGCCATCCAAGCTAGCTGGAAGTGCATTCTTTTCTTCTAAACATATATGTCCACCCGCACAGTTGTTAAATACTCGTGTTCCCATTTGACATAGCATTATGAATCTTATAGACATGGCTCAGTGGTTTTGACTGTTGTGCTGGGAGTAAAATGCCAATCGTTACTACACTATGTTATTTCATAAATAGGTTTAAATAGGGTATCAATGCCGAAATTCCTTTTAAGTTTTTTTTGGGCAAAATGGCATGTATGAATATGACGCTTAATGATTTCTACTAGAATACTACTACTGAAATTTTAGGATTTCCTAGGTTCATTTTTTCGAACTTAGTAATTTTGTCCTTGTTGCATCTGCATGCTACACATATTGAACTCCCATAATTTGTTAGTCCACCGCCAAGGGTTTGACAAAACCAAACTCTAGTAAGAATTACCAGTAGAAACCCATGTTACATTTGGAGCTGACACCTTAGGTATGATGATTAGTGCATCAACTCATACAAAATTAAAACCGTAGGTTATTAGCTGGATGTTGATGTTGTCTTGTTTTATTTATTTTTACAGGGAGAGCTTGCTGTCTTTTGCTTAGCAGTACTACCATCACCTGAACCTGTTGGGATTATTGGGCGTGAGTACTTATATTTATATTGAAAAATCAATTGTTTTTGGTATTTTATGTTCTCTTACGAGACAATACTATCGAATGCAGAGAATTTCATGGTTGGCTATCACGTAGTTTTTGACAGAGAAAATATGAGGCTGGGCTGGTACCGATCTGAATGTAAGCCAGAAACCATGCCACAATAAATACCACAAAACTTCTAACTACGACGTTAATACGTTGCTGATCATTGTGATTTGCAGGCCATGATCTTGACAACAGCACGACGGTGTCCTTGGGTCCATCACAGCACAACAGTCCAGAGGACCCCCTACCGTCGAACGAGCAGCAGACCTCTCCGGCTGTCACGCCGGCAGTCGCAGGCAGGGCTCCGTCCTCTGGCGGATCGACGACTCTGCAGAACCTACTTGCTAACTCTAACATGTTGCTCTTACTGACTATGTCCGTGTTCTTTATCTCATGAACAACTCGCTGACAATGATCTAACTTATAGTAGCTCTGTAAATTGTATGTGCCTCGTATATGGTGTCTTTTTGTTGCTCTAGAGATCTCAGTAAATCAGCAGCTGCATGCTTATGGATGCCGTGCCGATAAGTCGTTTCCTGCGTGCACTGCGTGCAGCTGTATGTAAGTATATGTCCGTACTTCCATGTGCATTGGAGCATGCATATGAGCTGATCACCATGGCACATACATGGTGATCAAAATGAGCTGATCGTCTTTTGTCTCGGTCTACTGCACACAAAATGAGCGTATCCCTGTAGTGATAACGCTGATGGGCGAAGAATCCCCTTTTGCGAGAGCTGCAGCCTTGCAGCAGGCGGTTTCTTGCGGCCCTGGCTTTGCCCTACTGCAACACACCACCCCGGCACAGAACCACCGTGCCACATCCACTGTACACACCTCCCCCTTCCTCACCGTGCCTCTCTCCACACCACCACACCCCCTCTCCTGTCCCATCGCACCGCGCATTCGCCATTGCCATTGCCATTGCCTCCTCCTTCACCATCGAGCCCCTCATCGGTCTCTTTGATTTGGTGTGTTGTTAGCTCTCTGCTCTCTCCATGGGGGGAAGCATAAAGCGGCTGCTTAGCATGTTGTTGAGCGCGGTCAGTGGTGGGCAGAGGGACAAGGGGAAGAGGATGCAGCGGCGGCGGCAGCAGCAGCAGCAGCAGCTACAGATCACAGTGGAGCTCAGGGTCAGGATGGACTGCGAGCGCTGCGAGCGTCAGGTCAGGAGAGCCCTCGCCGGCATGAGAGGTTAGTCCTCCGTCCATCCGTCCGTCCGGTTGGTCGTCTACCTGCTGGCCCTACGCATACTATGCCCCCCCATTGTTTTCTCTGCTCGCTAGCATTGTGCCCAGGGCCTTGCTTTTCCATGTCCCTCGGCTCCTCCTGCGTAATGACCATCGTTGTCATGTCTGCTTAAGCTTTTCCCAGCACACTTTCTGCGAACAAATACATCATCATATACTGTCAGACGAGCAGGTTGCGTTGCACCTTTCTTTTCAGCAATTCTTGGCCCCCAAACACGAATCCGTTGCAAATGCATAATAACACAACAATCCTAGTTCTTGATTATGGAGAGGGCATTTGCATTTACAAGGTCATTTTGTGAAGCTGCAGGGGTGCAGCATGTGGAGGTGAGCAGGAGGCAGCAGAAGGTGACCGTCACTGGCAGCGTGGACCCACACGAGGTCCTGCGCAGGGTCCAGTCCACGGGGAAGAAGGCCGAACTATGGCCCCAGTACCCTACCTACGGCAGCGCCGCCGCCGCCGCCGCCGCCGTGGTCCACTGCGGCCTCGGACCACCGCACGACAGGTGGGCACCCGCTTGCCACCCGAGGAACATGGACGCCGCCATGGGCGCCGAGCACATCGCCAACTTGTTCAGCGATGACAACCCCAACGCCTGCTCGCTCATGTGACGCCTACACCACCTACTGTCCGTCAGCATTGTGCTCCATCATACAGTTGGGTTCACTTCACTCTAGTTTGTTACTACTCTTTATTAGATAGTAGTAGGAGATCACCAGGCTGTGCTTATTTGAGGTCTAGATTAGCTTCCAGTAGTGTGTGCGGCAGTAAGCTAGCGATATGGGCCAAACTTTAAGAGGTTTTAATTACTACTTGTATGGTGCTACAGAATGGGCCAAAGTTTAGATGAAAACTTCCTCTGAATTTTAATCTCAGCCTGAGACATAGCTTGAAACATTGTGTGACACATCACAGTGGGGATTTCAGAAAATCTAGAGCGTCATTCAGGTTAGAAAGCTTGGCCGGATATTTAAGCAGTATCTACCAAGCTGGTTGACATCGAGCCAACGATATTTTGTTCTTTGCATCGCTCACTGGTAAATCTTTTGAAGTTTTATCTGATAGTACAATGTAATGGGACATGAGAAATTGAGAGCTTAGAAAAGGTAGGAGAGGTCAGCATCTCTCGCCCTCACTTTTCGTTCAAAACTGCCTCCAAAAGCAGGTCGATCGATGATCATTAAGATATCTGAAAACTTTAGTACGTCATGCAGTTCAACTTTCCTCTCTCTACTCTGCCAAATTATTATTATGTTCTCAGGCAAAGCAGTCCAAGAGTAATGGAGTTGAGTGCACGATGACACCATCAGATACACGGGGAGAAACTAAAAAAAAAGGGGGTCGCAGATGCTGAGGTGAAACCGGCTTTTGCGCCAGTGCAAAGCCCCTCCTTTTTTGAGCTCATATCTGTTCTTCTAGATTGCTGTGTTCCTGGTGCGTGCAGACGTCTGCATCTTTTTGCGGTCTTGCAAGGTCGTTCGTAGCAATGGCTTTTTTGCGAGGTGGGTTGGCAACAGCTGAACTCTCGCCGGACCACTTCTATTCGTGCGGTCTCGTTTTCTGAACTTGCCCGATGGGATGCTCAATTGCTCATGCTTGTAGCTGCTTCGCTTCAGAAGTTCAGTTGCGAAACCATATGCTAGTACTAATGTTGGCTACCATACCAAAAGTATGTGAGCCCATAATATCAAGAATAATCTATATGATTTTAAAAACAATATTTCAGTTGATCTTTTATTAGCAGAAGTGGGGGTTTGTCCTATTATATTTTTTTAATTCCTTGCATTTTTACTTGTGAGACTTGCTGATTGTGTGCCCATGGACAAAAAGCCGTAGATGTAATATATTTTCATTATCTACAAAAATAATAGTATCAAGAAGAAAGAACAGTCCGAAGCCTGTTGGTACAGTTTAGACGGCACCGAACTGGGCGCGATGGATCGTCCTGTGTTCTTTTTCTTCCCCGGTAAAAAAGTGTAGGAGTACTCGTTGATAGTGGAAACCAGGGTTCACCATACCGCCGGTAACCGCGCGGTTACCGCGGTTACCGGGCTTACCGCGGGGGTACGGTAATGTAAATACCGCGGTAACCTCCTTAAATTCAAATAAATTTAAAAAATAATTTAAATTTTTGATGAATTTTGCACAGTTTTGTACAGTTTTTCACGGTTACCGCGGTTACCGCACGGTAACCGTGCTTACCGCTGGGGCGCGGTAACCCCGGCCCCGGCGGTTTGGGAAACCCTGTGGAAACTAAGACATCACCCACTTTAAATTCACACAGCATTACTACTGTTTGTCTGTTTCTGCGTTAGATGAACCAAAAAGTGGAACAGAACCGGGCAGCAAAGACCAACGCGTATGTAGCTACTGCGTGTGTGTGGCTGCTTGGTCATGTATACAGGTCCGTCCGGGACACCAACGCGGAACCAACGTCTTTCATGCATGCTAGCACCCAAGGTCCCCAATCCCCCACACCCAACCCATGTGTCAGTCAGCGTGCAGGTGCAGCGCATCGCGCGACGCGCCACCGAGCGAGCGAGCGAGACCCCCCGTACGTACGTCACGGTGCGCGGTCGTGATCAGTGGCCGCACTGCCGCTGCCCCCGCGCGCGAGCCACGTACGCGGTACGCGCTGCCGCCATCATACGAGGTGTGCCTGCCTGCCTGCGCGCGCGGGCCGCGAGAGCGACGGTGAGCGCGACGTACGGGTTTGGCATGTTTAAGATTTGATACCTATGATACTCGTGCAAGAGAATAGTTAATATGTCTAACCTGGTGCAACGGGATCTCGTTTTATAGCAGCCCTCTTTTTTTTTTTTTCCTGAGGATATGGTGGTGGCTGTCGTCCGAGGCGGGGGTTTAATTTGTCGAGCTCGAACAGAAACCCACAAAAGTGCACGCATGCATGTGATGAGGGGAGCTTCTGTTGCAGTCACATATTTTGTCACACGCGAGTGATATTTTGGTGCTGTCTCCAACCAACACCTGATATGAATGTGGCATCTTAATTACTAGATGATTGAATACAAGCGCGTAGGCGAATGTGGATATATGTATGTTTCGTTGTAAATGGTAGAGCATATCATGGAAGTGATTCCAAACAATAGCGCATGAAATAAGTTTGGACTTATCTTTTTCAAGGTTGTTTCAACTTATAAGGGATTCCATGCATTTGGGATTTATCATTAAGGTCAAGTTCATTACATTTCCCTTAAAAACAATCATTCCACATTACTTACGTTACATGTGTAATGTGTTCGATGAGTAATTTCCCAATAATTTATGCATTATCAGCCTTCTTTTTTTTAAAAAAAATAGTTGTGCTTGGCACAACAAAATGCACGGATTATTTTACAGGGCTGCAAGCTAAGGTAGGTTGATAACCTTAATACACAGGAGTAGTTTCTTCAAAGTCCTCCATCTTAAAATTATACTCCCCTTCATCTCATAATATAAGGTATTTCGTCTTTTAAATTTGTTCCAAAATATAAAATATTTTAGAATTATGAGACAATATTTTATTCTCCACCTACCAACATTTATACTACTTTAGTCCCCACCATTTACTTTTATACTAGTTTATTTCCTTATCTACTAACTTTTCTACTATTCTATTCTTTCACCTATCACCTTTCGTACACACCATCACATATTCTTTCACTACTTCCTTGATTTTTACTTAAAAAATAGTATATTTTTTTTATATTATGGGAGGTTATAGTAGTTTATTATAAGATTAGACATATCATAGTACTATAAATCTAAATAGGGATTAGGCATATCCTAGTATTACGAATCTAAATGGTTTTTATTTAGAACACAAGTTAAAAACATGTAATGCGAATCCAAACAATATTGACTAAAATACTCTTATTCTTGGATCAACATAGATAAACTCGTGTCGTGAGTTTATTCGGCTAGAAAGGCACACATATATTAACTACTCCCTTCGTTTCATATTATAAAACTTTCTAGCATTGCTCATATTCATATATGTGTTAATAAATTTATACACATATATGTTTAGATTCATTAATATCTATATGAATGTGGACAATGTTAGAAAGTCTTGTAATATGAAACGGAGTAAGTATTTATGCAGCTGCATGCTCGCATGCCACAAATCGTTGTAATGAATTATGTAACTTTAAAAACACATAGTACATTGATGAGATTAACTAAGATAGTTACGTGTAATTCTCTTGCGTGTTCGCGAAAAACATTGATGAGATTAAAAGTAGTAAAACGAATGGCGATGGCGCCATCTTTTGGTACCTCTAATACTGTCGTCCGGTTGAATTTTTCGTGTATTCTCTTTCGGCATACATGTATCAAAAAATAGACCCGCGGAATTCCAGCCGAATTCTCCATGTCTTCTATTTCACCATACACGTAGCTCAAAACGGACACACAGGAATCGCGTAAGCGTTTTTTTGTCTTGTTTAAGGGCGGGCGCAAGAGGGGCCGGGTAAGCCTAGCAAAAGCGCCTTTTTAATCGTCCGTCCGTTGCAAGTCATCAGCTGCAGCCTCGGCCGCATCACATCTGAGCCGTCGAAGAGATTCCAGAAGAGGGGAGCGGACGGCCCAGATCGCGCAGCCACATTCCCCTCGGCCTCTTTTTATGCTCCTCCCCCCCTCCGCTCCTCCCGTCCTCCCCCTCCCCATCATCCAGTCTCCTTCTCTCTCTCCACATCTCGGGACAAGAAAGCCATCGAATCCGAGATCGCCGGGCGGGGAGTGAGGTAAGCGGGAGCCCATGTCTGGGAAGATGCTGGGGAAGCGGCAGAGGAGCCAGGGGACCATGCACCGGACGACCAGCATGGCGTCGGTCCCGGCGGCGGCGAAGCAGGGGCGGCGCCATGTGGTGGAAGGGCCACCACAGGCGCCGCCCGCCTCCCTGCTCGCTGGAGGAGGCCCCGCCGCCGCCGCCGACCACGGTGGAGTCGAGACGGCGGCGTTCTTGAAGAACTGCGCCCTGTGCGGCCGAGCCCTCGGCCCTGGCAAGGACACCTACATCTACAGGTACGCGGATCATCGCTTTCTTTGTTGGTTTTTTTTTGTTTGTTTTATTCGTTTTAGCGTTGGGTTGCCCAGTAGAACTCTCGTTCGTTCCATGGATCGACTCTCCTTTAGTCTATCTTCTACCGAGTGTTTTTCTTGATTGAAATCCAAGCGATTTCCAGTTCCGCTTTTGCGAAGTGAATTTTGCTTCCGCTAGTTCGTTTTCCACGTCAAGGTTGCACCTAGATCGAATCTTTTTATCATGTCTTGGGTTCTCCTGGCTTGTGAAGGGAAGTATTTTCGATCTGTCGTCTTCCATTGATTTTGGTGGTATATATGTCATGTTACCTCGTGTGTTGATTTGCAGTAACTATTATGTAATCTTTCATTTATTAGAGAAGTAATGCTGATCTGGTGCAATTATAAGCACTCAATACGGTCCGAGTTCATAGTATGGATCTAATTCTCTCCCATAGTTTAGGGGAATATTTGATGCGAATCTCTTCTTTCGGCGTATGATTTACTGCACGTCTATATTTTATCTGTTTGGTTTACTACTACGGGTACTTGTTAGTTGTTGCGAATACTTGGATGCATTTTAGATTATGAGGCAAGCCTACAATACTGTAGTCACCTATGCAACGTATTAAACAAAGATAAGTGACCAATCAAATGACCTGTTCGTTGATTATCATATAATCCTGGTCACTTGGTACCACTTGGTATCATCAGCTTGCATTTCTTTAGTTGTCAGTTGTCACAGTCTTCTCCATCAACCGAAGATTAAAGAAAAGAAAGCTCCTTGAGAGTGGAATAGAAGAAGAACGACATCCATTTTGTTTTCTTTATTTTTTTCATGGTTAGCAATGGTTGTGACACATGATGCTAATTTGATTCCGTTTCTCTTGCAGAGGGGAGGTGGCATTCTGCAGCAAGGAGTGCAGGGAGTGTGTGATCGAGTACTACGAGCGCAAGGAGCGCAATTGCTCCCTCACTTCCATCAAGGACACCCCGGCTGTCTCCGGCGCCAGCGGCTCCGACCAGTCCGGCGCCAGCGGCAGTGAGACCGTCGCCGCCGCTTAGCCGGCTGGATGCCGGCTGCAGGAGGAGGGGGGCGAGGGAGTGTCTCCGGAGGTCTTGGCTCGTCCCTGCAGATAGGAACAACAAACACCATCAAATCCATTCGCTTCAGCCTAGCTTAGACTGTGCAGGGCGTGTGCCATGTGGTACATGTCATGTTACAGGCTTTTGTAAATACAGCTTAGCTATTAGCTCGCTCAGATGAATGTGCCGGCCGGTCGTGACTGATGATGATGATGAATCATGGTTTCCTTTCATGTGTAAAGGAGAACACCATCACCTGAACTTGGGGTGATTGCAACAGCAGATTGCACAAATCTTCTCTCTCTTTTGTGGTGATCACCCTTTCTGCTCTTAATTTTGCACACTGGGTTCTTGCCAAGATGATGATGATAAGTCGTCCTAGGCGCCTCTCGCTCCGGTGATAAGATATACAAGCAGGCAGCAGGTAGCCAGGTAGGGCAAGTTATGGATATGCAGTAGCTATATCTAGATTGTGAGTGCCGAGGCGGCTGCCTGCCAGTTTCAGCTGCGGAATTTGACAAAGCTACTGGGTAGGAGTAGGAGAACAAGTCTCGCCCTCAAGCGAATTAAGCGTAGTATATAGTGTGTGTACTAGCTACTGTTGCCTCAGGCTGGGAGAAAAGAAAGACAGAGAAGTGGTCTAGCTAGTACTGGGGCAAACAAGACAAGTGCATGTTGTTATCCTGCAAATTCTAGACGGTGTGGTCCAGATCCAGGTGAGACACCCGTGATCCGATCGGCATTGATGCAATCAATCGGCAGCCCGGCCTACCTACAACTACATAGACAGCGCCACCGCTGCACGGCTGCACACTCCATATGCGTGCAGGCAGCGGCAGCGCTCGCTCGCTCGCTTTGACCGTCCGGCGACCGAGCATTTTCGCCGGGCAGAATGTGCATCATTCGATGCGTACAGTTTTGACACCTGTGTGTACTAGAGCCTGAAATTGGAGTCCAAGTGTTATAGTAGAGGAGATTGAAAGAGTCCAACCGAAACACTGTTCGTCTGCAAACGAGAACTGTACGGTACTCTGCGCTGTTTTTTTTTTCCGTGGAAGAAGAGAAAGATCGAAGAGGGGAGAGGAGGTCGGTCGGTACGGCGGCGCCACCGATTTTGATCTCGCCGTCAAGGCCGTGGCACCGTAACCGACGACGAAACGAACGTACACCGATGCCGCACGCCGCGACGTGCCGCGCCGCTGGATGGGCGGCGCTTCGCTGGTGGTGGCTGCAGCGGCCGTCGTCACGTACGCCGCGCCGCGCGGGCATCGTTTTCCAAGCGCGATTCGGCGGCCACGTACGCCTAGTACATACGTGCGCCATGACAACACCAACGCTAGCCTAAAGCTATACTGCGGACCGGTTGACATGGCATGGCGTGACACCGCTCGATACAGTATATCCATATCCCTATCCATCCATCCATCAGCAGCAGCAGACGGAGATGGGCGCGACACCATGTCTTGGGAATCCGACGAACGGGCTACTCGTAGCTGTTTATGGCGACGCGAAGCAGGCCTATAAAAAGGCTCATCCACATCAATGGAGTGGAGGGGTACTGTATACACTTGCAGCTTCTTCTGTCTGACAAAGCACACGGTTCACAGCTTCTTCCCGCCTGACATTCTGACGCTTTACAGCTCCTTGTTGTATATACATCGAGTGGCGCGTTCTCCGAATGGTACGCAGTGGATCTCTATTATTCTACTCTCTCTATTTTATAACACAAAGAATTTTATTCTTCAAGTTTATTCCGAGATAGTATTTTATTTTTCACCTATCCACTTATTTGCTACTCACCCGTCCCTAAATATAAGAGTATTTTGGTTTGATGTAACACATATTAGTACAACGAATTTGGACATAGGATGTTTCACATCCAATTAAAATCTCTTATATTTAGGGACGGATGGAGTATTTTATTTCTCACCTATCACCATTTATACTACTCCCTCCGTCCTAAAATATAAGAAGTTTTAGAGTTCAACGCAGTTATTAAAAAAGTAGGTAGAAGTGAGTAGTGGATGATTATAATTGGATGAGTAGTGGAGATATGTGGGAAAAGTGAATGGTGAAGGATTGTGATTGATTGGTGGAGAAGTTGTTATATATTTTGAGACAAATCCTGAGGGCTAAAAGTTGTTATATTTTGGGATGGAGGGAGTAGTTTATTTAATGTCTACTACTATCATCTTTTATGCTACTTTTTTAAAAACACAAGTATAAATACAGACACTCACAATGCGAGCACACTTATCCCTATGAATACAAGCACACTATAACCGAGTTTAGTTCCAAAATTTTTCTTCAAACTTTCAACTTTTCCATCACATCAAAACTTTCCTACACACACAAACTTCCAACTTTTCCGTCACATCGTTCAAATTTCAACCAAACTTCCAATTTTTGCGTGAGCTAAACACACCCTATATTCCTACCAAACAAAACAAAATGTGACTTACTCCCTCCGTCTCAAAAAAAACTCAACCTAGTGATCCTTCATAGGACTATGAATTTGGACTCCTGCCCTTTATAGGTTAAGTTTTTTTTTGGACGAAGGGGTATGAATCTTCGCAAAATTAAAAAAGAAAAAGGCTTATGAAACAAGGTACTACCAGGAGGTACTACGAGGAGTATGATGTTCGATCTTCTCGGTTACGGTACGAATTGTCTGTGTCAAATCAGAAGTATGCAGAAGTACATCGCTTTGTGTTATGGCATTGGAGCGGACAGTTTGGTACTCCATGGCTTTCGTGACAGCTGGCCTCCTGCGCAAGCCGCCTGTCTCCCCCACATTCACATGCCGCGCTGCCTACTTCACCATCTCCTGCCGTGGATGAGGAAACCATCCCATTCTACATCGATCCATTGCTTCTCAGAGAGAGAATTAAAGGGACGTAAGTATAGAAAATCCTACTACCTCCATCCTAAAATAAGTACAGCTGTGGATATCCATACCCAATGTTTGACCATCCATCTTATTTGAAAAGTTTATGAAAAAACTAAAAAGAATTAGACACATAACGTACTATTCATGTTTTATCATATAATAACAGTAAAAATATTAATCATAAAAGATTTTTCAAATAAGACGAATAGTCAAACGTGGAACATGATCAATGCAGAACTGTATTTATTTTGGGATGGAGGATACTGTACTACTGCATGCACTTGTTGCGGCAGTAACACGACGGCCGCAATTCGATAAATCTGCACCAATTAATCTACTAACTAGTAGTACTCCTACATCATGTTATTGTTTTTGTTGTACTCATGCTATTGCATACTATTTGCATGTAATCACGGTTGCTTTGGTTTGCAGTTTGGTGGACAGCGACTCCCTGGTAATCTTACAAGTTACAGCAATTGATTACTAGTATATTTTTCACATCAGACCGTCTTCTGATTAAAATATATTGATTGTACCTGGAGTCTGAAAGAGAACATTAGCAATCTAGCCGATAGATATAAAATTCAGTTAAGAAATGGATGCAGATTCCCCATTAGCTGCTCACAAAGAGAGAGGTCCCATGTACTTTGGCGGGCAAGTGGTTGCATTTTGTATTATGATGTGTCGCTGTAACACACCCAAAAGTGAGGAGAAATGAGGCTTGTGGGGGCCATTGCTGACGACACGAATTATGGGCGGCACTTAACACTTCACAGTTCACAGGAGTACTGTCAATTAATCGGCATATTTCTTGGGGTGTGTTTAGTTTCTGAAAAAAGTTGGAAGTTTGGGGAAAGTCGAGAGTTTGGAAAAAAAAAAGCTAAAAGTTTATATGTGTAGGAAAGTTTTAGATGTAATGTGATGATGGAAAGTTGAAAGTTTGGGGTAGTTGGGGGTGAACTAAACACGACCTTGTTTCTTTTCTCTGAAAAAGGTCACCGTTGGTGCAGAGTATTGTTTCACACACAGTTTGATTTTATGGAGTAACCAATTCCAAGTGGAAAAGTAGTGTAGTATAGATAATTAGCACAACTGTGAACCATTGTGTCTACATTCCATTGGTTCTTTTGCCCTTTCTTCAGGCTCAGGAGGCATAATGAAAAGTATGCTAGAGGAGCTAGAGTAAAGGTCTCGCTCCAATTGGTATATGTATTCTTCAGTCAGTATCAATCATAATAGCCAGGAAATGTCCTATTAATAAACATTATCAGTATTAATTTGTGGGATGCAACAAAAAGCTGAACTATTATCATATAGGAGTATGCTTATATCCCTGACTATGATACTGCACCAGAGCCATGGCGTTTTCTTCCTACCTTCTCTATCTGGAACGGCCGGAGAAGCGCATGTTTGCAAAGTACAATGTGCAAAGATTAGCCCCAGCGATAAACAAAAAGGGGCACAGACGATGGCTGTACAAGTGTCTAGTCACGGGCTCACGGCACCATCATGCCGCCATGTGTTGTACGTGCTGTCTACTCGTAGCAAAGTTGGGTCTCGCCGCATGCCCTGCCTTGCCTCGGTTCGGTGGTGACCATCTGTTGCACGTGCAGTAATTCCTCCATCCGACCATGCCGCGTGTCGCGCCTGCCGTTAGGGCTGTCAAGTGTCAACAAACTGAGCTCGAGCGAGTTCGTCTGCTTAAGCTCAAACCGAGTATATTCGACCTTTAAGCTTTTAACCAAGTTTAGTCTAGGCTCGATCAAGCTTGAACTTAGCCATAATAATTATCTTTTGATATGTGTAATTGGCATCGTGGCCAGCGCAGATTGTGCTGCTAACATCGTTATATTTTTCTCACATAAATAACACATATATTTTCATATTTTATTAATAAAATATATTGAATGAAAAACTAGATTTAGTTATGTACTGATTTGACCAAACTAACCAATTTGGAATTTTCATATTGTATTGTATACACCTGATAATTATTCCTTATTTTTAAATTATGAAGTTAAGTTATTTGTATATTGTATTCCTATATGAACTCTAGACTCTTCTCCCAGTATTTCTTATTTTTAAACTTTGAATTTCATTTATTTCTAAAATGTATTTATATGTGAACTCTATACTCTTCTCCAATATTTTTCAATTCCGAATTTTAGTTATTTCTAAATTGTATTTCTATATGTATTTTAACTTTCTTATTTTTAATTCTGAATTTTATTTAGCTCTAAATTGTACCTGTATGGACTCTAGTGTCCTCTTCCAATATATATTTTATTTGATTCGAAATTTCAGCTATTTTAAATTATATTTCTATATGGACTCGATTTTTCTTTTTCTCCGATTAATATGAGCGTGGATGCGCTTCTTTCTATTACTTTAATAAGTTAATCGTACTAATTAAAAGTAGGAAAGGACTAGGATAAATGTATGCTCCTAACAAATGCTAATTTATGTTTAGATAGAAACTATTGTAGTATGAAGCACAACAAAGATATGGATTTTACGTGAAAACCCTTGTGAAAAAAAGGATACCACGAGTGCCGATGGACAATAGTCAGTATCGACTATCGAGGATTGATTACAAATGCAGGAATTACAAGGGCGGTCGCACCCTTCTCATACAATTTACAAGAGATTATGAGAAGGGGAAATACCAAGGCCTAATAAAGAAGACTTGAAGTTAGATTAGAAAACTAATTCAAATATATTGTGTGTTGAACTCAAATTACATATATAACAATTCTGTCTCGAGACTAATATCCCTTGTGGCATAAAATAACATCAATCACCCCAAGTATCTCATGTAGATAAAATCACTGTATTCTTACATCTTGATTGGCCATAACGAGTATTCTGTATCACAGTCCAAGAGTGAAAGACCATACTTCATACTAGCTATTGGGGGAAGATTTTAAATCCTACTACTTAGTAAACTAATTCTGATTATATTTTATATTATTAA
This sequence comes from Oryza longistaminata, assembly GCA_009805545.1. Lineage (NCBI taxonomy): Eukaryota > Viridiplantae > Streptophyta > Magnoliopsida > Poales > Poaceae > Oryza > Oryza longistaminata. The sequence goes on from CM020179.1 coordinate 41,314,892, forward strand.
TTTATCGAATTAATAAGATCAAATTCATTAGAAACTTGAGCTCGACCTGACAAAACTTGCAAGCTTTGTCTTAGGTTCGGTCTAGACTTATTTGGAGCTCAAGCCAAACTTTAATCAAGCCAAACGAGCCAACCTCGCGACTCGCGAGCCTTGGGCGTTTTTAACAGCCCCTATGGGGAGTTGCAAAGAGTACCTGGCAAATCGCCGTTGGGGCCCCAGATCTAATTTTCACGGCTCCAAAGTCCAAATCGAAGCTGGAATCATCTGCCGTTCCACGGGCCACGGTTGTGTCCGCGACGCCTGACGCCAAGGCGGCCCAACGCGGTGGATCGCCGTTTGGCGACGAGACACGCGGCTTGGCCCGCAAAAAAAACGAGGATTCCTTCCTCGGCCCTCGGATGTTGAGTTGGGAAAGCCCACGGCCCGCGACGACGTACGCGGGCGTTTATAACGACGGCGACGGAGAGGTGCCCGCGTTGCAGCAGCCACAGTTTGGGGATAATCCGATTCACTACTCCCCAAGTGACTCACTCACCGATGGCGCCTCCTCCTATCTCCTCCTCCCTCTCGCTCATGGCCTCCAACCCAATCCCGTCGCCTCCGGTCGCCAAACCCGGCAGGCCGCTCACCGTCGCGGCGTGCAGCAGCAGCTCCTCCTCCTCCTCCTCCCCATCGTCGACCTCGTGCTCAGCTGCCGGGAGTCTCACGGTGGCGACGTCGGCCGGCAGGAGGGGCCTGCTCGCGCTGGGCGCGGGTTTCCTGGCTTCCGCCGGGCTTCTGTGCCCCGCCCCATGTTGAAGCTCGTCGCCGACGACCATGTCCTCCTCCACAGCCCGCGCCAAAGGTCTGCGGCGGCGGCCGTCTTCTCCTCGCCGCTCAGCTCTGGCTCCTCCCTGCGATTTTCTTGGATAGAGAGGGGACGCACGAGAGGACCGGGATCCCGTCGTACAACATCTCCGGTAATTTAACTCGCAAACCCGGGTGCACAATCTTTTTCCCACAGCACCAACGACCCACGTCGCGGTCGTCTCGTCGGGAACCTGAAACCACCACCAGCCAAGACCAAAGAGCCAACCCACCTACCCACCCACCCATCCGGTCTGTCTCCTAACCCCGGTCGCTTTTATAAAACGGAACCCCGAGACGAGACCGACCCACCGCACCGCGCCGCACTTGCGCCAGAACTCGGGAGATCGAGCGAACGAACGCCTCGTGCTCGTCTCGTGCAACAAACGAATCCTCCTCTTCTTTATTCTTTTTTTTTTAGTCCTCGCCCTTCCGCCTCCTTGGTTTCGCCGCCACCCCGGCGATCTCCGTCGACCCACCCGCCCGCCGCCACCGCGGATCTCGCTCGGTTTCGCCGACCCTGACGGGGAACCAACCAGAGCTATAAGACGCGCCCCTCCCCCCTCTCGCTCTCGATCGAGTCCGCGGGCGTGGTGCTGTTCTCCGATTCCTTCTCAGGTATGAGTTTATTCCCCTCATTCTTTGCCCTAATTCGGCGATTTGGAATCCACGGTGGGGGGAATGGCGATGATTTTACTGGATTCCGCGGTTGCTCCTATTGATCTTTTGTAGTGTGGTTATTTTGGTTTGATGCGTGGACCAACCGTCTCCAGATTGCTTAATCTTAGTCGACTAGGGAAGACGAAGAATAAATAGCTGAATGTTGTGTTGTTGTTTCTATGGAGAACAGGATGTCTGCTTCCACGTCCCAGCATGCGCTCGTATCCGTCAAGTCGTTGTGCACCGGTGCCAACTTTGGTTTCGAAAAGAGAACCAGCAAAGTGCGTTTTGTTTCGGTTGGGAGGTGCTGCTCGGGCACCCGGAAATTGGGTTTGGTATGCGCTTCAAACTCACATTCTTCGGTGATGGAGCCGGCTCAGCTACCGTTGAGCCCCGAGAGCGGAAGCACCCCAAAGAAATCAAGTAACCATCTCAAGTCCTGTTAGACACTTAGACTTGGAATGTAGTAGCTGCACATTCTGTTATTGCTATAATTGATGCCGTGATGCTATAATAACATTCTTTCTTCTTGCAGGTGAAAGTGCACTCATATTGATCCGACATGGTGAATCGCTATGGAATGAGAAAAATCTATTTACTGGCTGCGTCGATGTGCCCCTGACCCCAAAGGGTGTTGACGAGGCAATTGAGGCGGGTAAAAGGATATGCAATATCCCAGTTGATGTAATATACACCTCGTCACTAATTCGTGCTCAGATGACTGCTATGCTTGCCATGATGCAGCATCGTCGTAAGAAGGTTCTCTACCTTCTCTATTTTGGACATCTCCACTAGAAAAACAGGGCATTTTTGCATTTGAGATCAAATATGTAAACAGGGTCTGACACATGCAACCATGATAGGTTCCAATTGTTGTGCACAGTGAGAGTGAACAAGCTCACAGGTGGAGCAAGATATACAGTGAAGAGACAAAGAAGCAATCAATTCCTGTCATAACAGCTTGGCAGCTGAATGAACGAATGTAAGTTTATCTGCCCTCTATGATGTAGAGTGATCATTAGGTAATATGCACCTGTAGTTTAGCCACTTGAATCACATGAGAACTTTATATCATCTTGTTAGGTATGGGGAACTACAAGGCCTTAACAAGCAAGAAACTGCCGATCGTTTTGGCAAAGAACAAGTTCACGAGTGGCGTCGCAGTTACGACATTCCTCCTCCAAATGGCGAGAGCCTAGAGATGTGTGCAGAGAGAGCAGTTGCTTATTTTAAAGATCAAGTAAGGATATGATTGAATACTGTTCTTTCAGTTGGGCATCTGGTGTAGCAATGGTTGCTTACATGTGTAAAAAGTGTGGGTTTACCTCCATTTTCTCTAGTATTGTGTTTGTCATCTGGTTTGTTGCCATCACTCGATGTTGCATCCAACCTAGGACCCTGTAATGACCTACCTTTCCTATTTGTGACTATACCATTTAAGAGGAAGTTTCTGTTCTAAGCTGTATCTGTCTTTTGATCTACAGATTGTACCTCAGCTTGTGGCAGGAAAGCATGTGATGATTGCTGCCCATGGCAATTCACTTCGTTCGATTATAATGCACTTGGACAAGTTGACTTCTCAAGAGGTAATATACTTGTTTTCTGGTATTACTTTTCATTATTCAGAGTTCTTTTATTGAAATTGGTACCAACCACTCTTGTTTCAGGTTATCAGCCTTGAACTGTCTACTGGCATTCCTATGCTGTATATATTTAAGGAAGGAAAATTTATTAGACGGGGGAGTCCAGCAGGCCCTTCTGAGGCAGGTGTCTATGCCTACACCAGGGTAAGAGTTCTCTCTATTTACAACTGGAAAGTGTTGGATGCAATGTCATGATTCAAACTATATATTGCCTAACTGAAATAGAAACATGTCAGTCCGTATGTTGCAAACTATTAAAACTATACAAACTGAAATAGGAACATAACTTGCCTCACTGGTGTCTCAACATGTCAGTCCATATGTTGCACCCGTACTTTATTAAACCCTGTCCATAATTCAAATCAATTGACCACAACAGGATCTTTTATGGCCTACGATTGATATTGACGTTTTTTCCCTGTAATTGTAAGGAGTACATTTTAAAGTTGAGCAGTATATTATTTGTAGTTATGGACAAATGCCTTTATCTCTGCGAATATTTTACTGCCCTAAATTCTTTAAATTTGGATGCAGAGCTTGGCTCAGTACAGACAGAAGCTTGACAACATGTTTCAGTAACCATCTGTAAGTAACTGCACATTATTTTCAGATATAGAAACACATTAGTCCAAAGAGGTTTGAATGATCATTCTTTACCTTTGATGCCTGATGCAGGCTCTGTTTCCTCCAGCATCTGAGGAATTTTCATCCGTCGAACATACAGTTTATCCCCCCATCTGCCACAAAGAAGTGGCTAAGCATACTATTCAGTATGGGCTGCAGTTTGTAGCATCCCTTCTTTCTCGTTTCGTTTGAAACCATGCAGCATGTAACATGGAAATCTAGAGACTTTAGGGACAAATTAGGTGATGACCTAGAAGATACAAACGGGGATGAATTTACATCACCATTGTGTTCTCGTTTTGTGGCTCACCATTCATAAGATGTTGCGATAACAGAAATTTGTAATGGATTCATATACTGGACAAGTTGTGTGTGAGCTATTCTGCCTTTTATACTTCTCCTGACGAGCGAATGCCTTTCAGCCTGTTCTTGAGCAATATTAATTTATTAATTTTGTCCAACAAACTTAGAAAAAAGAACACATGTCGACAAGACATGAACTTGCCAGTACTGCATATCTCAATTCAGAGGCGCTGAAACCAGCCAACAGATGGTATCTCAGCATGGAAAAGTCGGTGATATTTATAAAATTTATGAATTGAAGGTCAAAGCTTGGCGATTGATGCTTCGTTCATGCAAAACAAGCAACCTCCCCATGTGATGAAAAACTGCACCGGCTCATCCCAAGTACATAGGTTTTTCTTATTTTTTTTAGCCCGCAGATCATCTTGCTGCTTATACTTTATTTTACCGCCCCACTCCCCAGCAAGTACATCCATGTAATACCCATCAGGCCATCATACTCTTAAATGGCCTATAATTAAACCCAAAAATAAGCTGACAAACCAGAAGCATCCTAAGTAACGTGATTTCATCTGCTAAAACCAAGAAAAACACAGACAAAAATTTCCTTCTCCAGAAGGCACCAAGGAGGCAAGAAGAAAGAAAGAAAGAACCAAGGGCATCTAGCTCCCCTGAATCCCAGGAACCCATTTCAAGCACTCACAATTCCCTCCCTGCCACCCATTTTCACCACCCACATTTACCCCCCCATTTTCTGCCCCCACTACTCCACATTTCGCTCTCGCTTTGCCGGGGGAAAAAAACCGCCTACCACGATAGGCTCCCGGATGAGGGTCCATACCGTTTACTTGCTTCATTTACATCGAGCTGGATGTCAAATCACAATTCTCCCTGTGACATCCCAAAGCCTGCCTCTGTTGATGAATTCGTCAAGAATGGCAAGAAGAAGAAGGTAAGATCTCTCAGCAGCTCGTCCAAAAAATTCCCTTCAAAAAGAGGAGAAAATTCAGAATGTGGCTGAATTTTGTTGCTTGTTCTTGCTCTATTTTTTTTGCAGTCATTCATGTCGACCATCTTTCGGAAGAAAGGAAGGAGCGGCACGGGTAGCTCGGACAAGAAGCTGCTCTCGCGGAGGGATATCGTCTTCGGTTAGTTCCACTGCTCTTGATCCTCTCAAGCTTTCTCTTTTTTTTGAACGAACCGGCACTAGGCGTGCCAATTTCAAGCTTTCATCAGCTTGGAGAACGAGAACTCCATGGTTGACGGTTGCATTGTGTTTTCTTTTGTATGTTTTTTTGGGTAGGTTTGGATGAGAAATGCGACGATAGGTCGGAGCTCTTGGATTCTTCCCCTGCCGTCCGCAAGAGCTTTTCAGGCACGTAGTTTGCTGCATGAACATTGCTATGGTTTTCTGATCATTTTGGAGAATTAGTATGCAAACACATGATTACGCTGAATACATGACGCAGTTAAGTTGATGAATTAGTTTTTCTTGGTTTCAGATCGGCATTGCACCACAAAAATTGAGAGCTTGACTCTAAGCTGCCTGGATTCACCCCACAGGCAGTTCGATACCCGGGAATACCGGTAATTATTTAAACTGAATGTTAATTTATTTTTTTTGAAGAGAAAAGGAAGTTGTGATGAATTTGGACCCTACCTGACAATTTTGCAGGGTGTTCGTAGGCACATGGAATGTGGCTGGGAAGCCTCCTAACAGCAGCCTTAACCTGGAGGATTTTCTACAGATAGAAGGATTACCTGATATATATGTCTTGGGGTACAAAAATACTTCCCATTTTTTAATACTCTGCATCAGTTCATCATCTGACGTTGCATTCTTGAGATAGAAAAAAAGCATATAAATTTGCTCTATGTTTGTGCATGGACATGATGAGTTGAAGATAACTTTGCATTCTTAGCCGTAATGCAGCATGCTAACACGAATGCCATCTCTGAAGAAATTGCTGATCGAGACGTTGCACAGGTTTCAGGAGATCGTTCCTCTGAACGCAGGCAACGTGCTGGTCATCGAGGACAACGAGCCAGCGGCGAAGTGGCTGGGCCTCATATACCAAGCTCTGAACAAGCCCCAGGACCAGTCCTCCGGCGACGAGCTGTCGCCGCCGGAGACCTCCGACAGCCGGCAGGGCGGCGGCAGCGGCAGCCGCGACTCCATACCCAAGTCGTCGAGCGGCGGCATGCTCTTCTTCCAGAAGCCGTCGCTGAAGATGCTGAGCAAGAACTACCGCGTGGACAGCGCGCTGGTGAAGACGTGCACCTGCCTGACCGACCCGTCCACCATGCAGCGCCGGGCGCGGGAGATGCGGGAGTTCCTCTACCGCATCGAGGCGTCGCCGCCGCCGTCGTTGGCGGCGGCGGCCGACGAAGACGGGGGCCCGGACGCCGGCGGCGAGCTGGCGAGGAGCAGCGTGAACTACTGCCTGATCGCGAGCAAGCAGATGGTGGGCATCTTCCTGTCCGTGTGGGTGCGGCGGGAGCTCGTGCAGTACATCGGCCACCTCAGGGTGGACTCCGTCGGCAGAGGCATCATGGGCCGCCTCGGCAACAAGGTGCTCGACGCGGTCTTGCTTTGCCTCTGCTCTGCTAGCTGTTTGGTTCATTGGATTCATGGCGCCGCCGTGGCTGGCTCTCCTGCCTTCTTGCAGGGTTGCATCGCGATGAGCATGACGCTGCACCAGACCAGCGTCTGCTTCGTCTGCAGCCACCTCGCCTCCGGCGAGAAGGAAGGCGACGAGGTGAGAAGGAACTCCGACGTCGCCGAGATCATCAAGAGCACGCAGTTCCCGCGGATCTGCAAGGTGCCTGGCCAGCGTATCCCCGACAAGATCCTTGACCATGAGTAAGCCATTTTACCAATACAAGATCATACATTTGCTCAAGGCTGCAATGCACAAACATTTTCACAAACTCTGCATTGTCAAAATGTACTACTAACTAATGATGAACTCATCTGCAAATCCAGCCGGGTCATATGGCTAGGAGACCTGAATTATCGAGTCGCGCTAAGCTACGACGAGACGAAGACGTTGATGGGGGAGAATGACTGGGATACATTACTTGAGAAAGACCAGGTATGAGCTAGTATATGAAGTATGAATGAACAATGCTGCCGTGTAAACCTGCATTTTTTTCAGATATGCTACAGTGACATGACACAGTAAGCACCTGCTTAGTTTGGTAAAAAAATACTGATAAGATGGCATTCCTGAGCAGTTGATGATCGAGAGACAGGCAGGGAGAGTGTTCAAAGGGTGGAAAGAGGGCAAGATCTACTTCGCACCGACGTACAAATACAAGCAGAACTCTGACTCATACGCAGGGGAGACGGCCAAATCGAAGAAGAAACGAAGAACACCTGCATGGTAGGAGAACCAGCTGCATGCTCTGAAGATTCAGACATGCTAGCACTGACACTTGTTGAGAAGAAACTGAAATTTCTGACGGATCCATCCGTGTAAAATGCAGGTGTGACCGGATACTGTGGCACGGCCAGGGAATCGAACAGCTTCAGTACATCAGAGGGGAGTCCAGGTTCTCGGATCACAGGCCTGTTTGCAGCGTGTTTGTGATCGAAGCCGATGTAGATAATGGAAGCATGATCAGAAAGGGCTACTCAACTCTGGATTCCAGGATCCATTTCGAGTCTCCGATACCACAAAGACACAGCTTCTACGATGATTTCTGACTTGTGATTAGTGGTTTTGTCTATACTACTATACTTGTAGCTTAATTACAAAAAGCAGAAATGTGTCTACTTTTGTAGTGGGTGGGCTGCATTTTTCAAGCCTAGCACTTGTCTTACACTAACTGGAGTAAATGGTGGCTTCTGACCAAAATACGTCTGAACAACGGACAACTGGCTGAGCGGAAGTGCTTTGTGTCTTACTAAATTTTTGATGCGATGTCTTAGTAAATCACATCATACTTTCCTTTTATATTGCGATGATGTTCAAAGAAAGCAGTAAACAGTTTTCTATTGCAATGATGTTCAAAGAAAGCAGAAAACATTTCTCCGATTCGAAAAAAAAAAGGATTGCAAGATATAGCAGGCAGTAAGTGAATAAACCCTCGAGAGAAATGACAGGAGGAAACTGAGTGCAACAAAGTGTCGTGCTGTTATTTATCATCTGGCAGATATTGTTGCGAAAGGGTTCTCAAATGAGGTCACGAAGGTTGGGATGGTGGTGCCGACTACAAAACAAGTCAGGCAACACATTCCTGCTGTGTGTTAAAGCGTTTCTAGTTAACATTTGGTGTTCATCTCTTGGTGAGAGCTGAGAATTCACTGTGTTGGAGTTTATATCAACAGTTGGCTTGCATTTTTCATGGTGGTATTCATGGATCAGACGATGAACAGACACTTCAATCTGCCGGGGTTATACCTTTACCTTCGCCTGGCAAGCTTGTCAGCTCAACTCCGTTTGATGAAGTCGCTGCGGCTTTCCCATTTTCAGATTCAGTCTCTTTTTCTTCTCTCTTGTCAGATACAGCCACTGTTTCTTCCCTCTTCCCAGATACAGAGTCTATTTCTGCCCTCTCAGATTCACTCTCTGTTTCTTCCCTGTTTTCAAATTCAGTATCTGTTTCTTCCCTCTTTTCAGATGCAGTCTCTTCGCTCTTCAAACCTGAACTACCTTCTTGTGCCATGTCCTTGTTCACCATCACATATGGCTCTGAAGCAAGAGCAGAATTTTCAGGACTCCAGAACAATGGCATCTTGATGTCATCTTCTCTCATCCTTGCAGCATAATCATTTATGTTAAAAGTAGCCTGGTTTTTGCCACCAAATGCAGATTCTAATTCTTCCATGTTAAAAAGGTCTTCCATGATCTTGTTAGTCTCAGGCCTATCTGGGTATACAAATTTGACCTTGTTGAAAGTCTTTGGCTCAAGAATGGGGCTTGCGATCTGCATTTAGATAAAACATGATGTTAATTTAGTTTTATATGCTACAATAGTTAGTTGCCTACGGGTGTGACAGCAAGAATGTATGTGCTGTGCTCCATCATTATAAGAAAGTTCCACCTTGAAGTGTATACCTTACGTTGTACTCCATTACATTATATTTGACAATACTAACCACTGTGATTTTATCTTTGACTAATATTTTTTAAAAATTACAATGTTTTGATTAATGCAAGTAGTGTAGTTATATTTAGCATGCAAAGTGCTTTGACAATACAACATATTTTTAGATATTTATAATATATATTTTTTTTAAAAAAGACGAGTGGTCAAAATTAATACTACAAGAATAGTGTCTGGTGTCAAGTATAAAAAACGAAGGGAGGGAATAAGTCTACAATGCAAACAAGAGAACAATGCATGATCAGACAATTAAATGGAACACATTATCCCTAAATTTCTGATTGAATATAAATACTACTACGATGATCAAAGCTGTGTAAAACCATACCTTCCAGAAAGACTCAAAAAACTTAGGAGCATTGTAAAGAATTGCAACACCCAATCTTTCAGGATAGTGACCTTGTAGGACATCTGCTGTCAACTTTGTCACATGAAGTGATATGTTAGATAATGAGAATCCAGCAAAATCAATGAGCCAAACCATCTGACTCTGGTCATGCGGAAGATTCAGAATTGCATTCTCCATACAGTATACCAAATATCTGATCTGCCCCTTGGCCTTCTTGGTATTCTGGAAAACAAGATAACAAAATTGGATGACTAATCACGGTTTTTATGCACGCGTAAACTATAAATATTTTTTTTTACAAGGGAAAAGGAGCATCAATAAACCTGAACTCCAGGTCTCATGACAAGAATACTCCGTCCACTCTTGTCAAAGTAATCAGTTCGGTAGATTTTTCCAGTTGCAGCTTCGTTTGCTATCTCATCCTATATTGAAATTCAAATAGTGCAAATGTTTCACATAGCTCTAGAATGGTACAAGGAGAATCACTCGTATGTGGATGTGGATAACATGACCTGTTATTACTTCTCTGGAGCAATAAAAGGTTTCTTAAGTAAAGAGGTGAGGACAGCTTACCCAACGGATCTCATCTGGCTTATACTCTGAACGCCATTTCAAGGTTTTCTTCAGCATTTTCGTGGCCTTCTTCACTTCCCAGTTCCTCGCTACCAGGTACCTCGCAATCGAAGCATCTGAGCAATATAGCGCAGCTTTTCCTGATAGTTGTCCTAGGGCAGCTCTAACTTCACCAATCTATGAGAAGAATTCAAAAATGAGAAACAACACCAACTGATCTAACAACACAATAGGGTTAAGGAAAAAAATGCTCCACGGACAACTCATAAGTAAAGAAAGGGTCAAGGGGATGATGACTAAGAAAGATTGAGTTGCATTTAAATCATATCTGATGTTTTAGAACCAAACAAACAAAAACCTGAACCTTTGTGATACTGGCTCACCTTGGATAGCCGCTGCTCAAACAGCGCCGCTTCTTTTCCATCACCATTGTTCGCACCGCTTGCGGAGCTCATAGTGTCCTTTTGTTACTACCTACCATAGAGCATAGAACATACAAGAGCTCATAAGAACATCAATCTGAATTACACCAAGGACGATAACCACATCAGCATTATGCATTATGCATGAAAAGCAAAAATATCATAATGCACAAGTGTTGACCAGTGTTGGCTTTGCTGTTATGCAGTGAAATATGTTCTATTAGCATGCCAGTGGCCAAGTCCAATAAGTTCAGCAGAAACAAAATCAGTAGTTCCTTTTTCTAAAACTGCTTACTGTCTTCAGCTAGTGTGCACTGTGGCAGCGCTGCAATCTAACAATCCATTTAGAACAGACAGCACAGAATGGCTAGGAAATGGTCCATCATAAATGCAACGATGTTAACATTAACCACCAATTCGCATTTCAACGATATCCAGTTATCTTCCACGTGATCCTGGCACAACACAGGAGCGCACGAGACCCCCAAATATCCAATCCGGTGAACAAAACGAACAACGAGGGGACCCGAACGCCTAATTTCAGCGCAGCAAGTAGCGTCAGCTCACAAAGTACAAGTCCACAGCCCTTACCCAGAATCATCGAAGCTCCCGAAAGAACCCAACCAATCTCGCTCAAATTCGCACTGATTGAACATAACCAAGAACCACAAAGCCCCAACTCTTGCTTCGCGCGACGCCAAGCACATGCCGCAAGAACCAAGAATTCAAGAAACCTAGCCACGTTCTTGAGATGGCACCCAGGAAATGCCAGAACACACCATGATTCTCCCACAAACTCCAGAACGGCGTAGCAAGAAATGCAAGATTCCACCTTTCGTTGGCTCGAAGCCAATAAATGCAACCACGCAAAACCAAAATACCCCCACACACATATCCACCAATCGGAAGATCTCCCGCGGATGCAACAAAACGCTCGGGGACAGCAACAAAACCCCCCTCAAAAGAACAAAGTAAACTTTTTCCAGTCAATCTCCTCCACCCAATAGAAGCCGCGACGACGCAACAAGGTAAAGCTTGTTCTTAGCGCTCACCTCGGCGAGACGGGACGCGCGCGCGCGCTGTGAGCTCGACTGCCCGAGCGCCCCCGACTCGCCCGATTCCGGAGTCGTCGGGCTTCTTCGGGTTCTCAGCCCAGGCGTCTTCCTCGGTCCCTCCTCCGTTTGCTTTGTAAGCCGGGGAAGAAGGGAAAGGTAAGAAGAGACTGGTCTGATCGAATCCAACGGCTCAGATTTCTTTGACTCTATCGCGTGGACGTATCCGACGGTGGTAGGGCTCGTGGTACGGGCCCACACTACGGGAACACCGGGTAATGGACAGGGGAAAAATATATGTAAGGCTTATTCGTTTCAAAGGAATTGCAAAGGAAAAGCATAGGAATAGGAATGGATTTTAACCTACCATTCATTTCATAGGAATGCACCATAGGAAAACTATAGGAAAGTTTTCCATTTCTCCATTTTCGAAGGAAAAGCATAGGAAAAAATAATCCACTCCAACCTAATGTTTGCATTTCTTTGGTTGGCTTGCTCAACAACATAGGAAAAAATCCTGTGTTTTTCAATCCATAGGTTTGCACATGTATTCCTGTAGTATTCTTACGTTTTTCCTATTCCTACGTTTTGAAAATCCTGTGAACCGAACGAGCCCTTAAGATTTTTTGTCCGGTAGATATGAGCTGTTTGTGAAGCTGGCTTTGGGTTCGTTGGCGCTGTGATCGTGAGTGCTGGATATGATAGGATTGGATTGGATTGTTTAAATGATGATTTAATCGTATTTAATTGCTGAAAAGGTTCTTTGAGGTGTGTGCTCCATCTATCGCTTTGGAGAATCTCTATGCTATTATTTCCAGCATAACTGGATATTTGGGTGTTTTTTTGCCATTGATCAATGATCAGCAGCTCCATCGGATGTTGCTTTTCTAAAACTTGTGCATCAGGAGACGTTGGTGTCACTCAGTATATCAACCCTTTTTTGCGACATCCTTGTAACATTTTCTTTGGTTGGAGGATGCAAGGAGTTGATTCAGTACGGGGCTCTGGTAGGCAGTAGCGTCCTGTTTGAAGTTTTAAGGCTACCTTTTTTTTTTTTTTGGTGATTTTGTCCATAGCCGTCCCTCTTGAACGTTGAAAATTTTCCAAAGTACAGTGCTGGTTAGGTTGGAGAAGTATTATTGGGGCAACACAGTTTGAGTTGGCCATGCATGACGCTAGCTGTCACAAAACTGTTAATTTGGGGGCGTGACTCACGTTTGTCTGAAGAACGTGATTGGATTCTCCAGAGTTGTATTTTCTAAACATGGGTTTTGACCCTATCTGGAGCTCTGGAAGTACCGGGACTCCGGGAGCAGCATTTCATTGTGGCAGCACCGCGGTAGTGGTACGTGTACGTCTCTCCGCTGAAAATGGGCTGGCGGATTCATTTCTGGGCCGAATCGACGAAGATCTTGGTTGATCAACCCAGTCCACACGTGTCTCCGCAACATTTTGGCCCAACTCACGCAGCGAAACAGGCTGAAAGGCCGAAACCCCGGAGTCCCGCGCCCCGTCGCTTGGTGGGCCGAGGCGGGAGGAAAGAGTTGCTATCCGATCCTACACGGATTCTACGGAGGCCCAGAAATCCCACCGTTTCTCCGTGCTCGGCCCGCAAAAAACGCTCATGCCGCCCCCTTCTTGCCGATCGTGCATCCTCGCGGCGGTGCCCCCATCTGCTCCCCGATTCCGCGAGCTGCCCCACTACGATTCGCCAGCCGCGGCGGCGGTGCCGGGTGAGTCGGTTGGTCGCTAGCTAGCTGACCCGGTGAGCGGTGATCGATCGTCGAGATCTGTATGCGCCCGTCGCGATCGATCCAGGGACGGCTGCTTTCACGTGACCCGGTTCATCGTTACTTGGACGCTTCGCAGCGCCCAAATCTGGAAGATAGGTGGGCGTGGGCCTTCTGACTTGTAGTAACAATCTGTCTCGTTCGTTCTTCCCACATGTCCGGTATCCGAACAAAGGTCAGTGCTAGTAGTAATACATCTTTGCAATTATGGGATAGTAGAATAGAAGATCTTTTCCCCCAGATAAAATAGAAGATTACTAATTGCAAATTATCTCCTTCGTTGTTACTGATCAGCTGAAGCATGGACTTTGCTTCTCTGCCCTTTTTTTGTGAACGTTACTTACTTGTACACCTCCATACGTGCACAATATCACACTCAGTATAACCAGGTAGCATATATATGACGTCAACGGTGCCTCAATCTTTCTTAAATAATCATTCTCTTGTTCACATAAGTTAGATTCTTTTTTTTTTCTTTTTGAGAAAAGAAGATAGATGGTTACACTTGCTGAGCAACTTAAATCCTCAGCCCCCTGAACGAAGCAGCAGATTTCCCAAGCAAGCAAATGAAATGCAACCATGCGCTGGCTTGGAATAGCTCGATCAGTACCCAACCCCAACTCAACGAACCGGACCCACAGCTCGATCAAGGCGTGAAGCTCATCTCGAACTCATCATCGCCGACCATCATGAAATGCGACCCATGATCAATCACCTTCTTGCCGTCCTCCGTCGCTCTGCTGAAGTGCTTGCATGGGCTCACCTCGAACTCCACATGGACAGTCTGCATCGACTTGAGGTGCAGGCTCTGGAAGCCGATCAGCTGGCTCGCCGGCCTGCCGCCGTCCGCCGCGCCGTTCGGCCAGCGCAAGAAGAGCAGCACGGGGTGCCTGCCGTCCATGGGGCCATGGTTCTGCACCCTGACGAGCGCCGGGAACTTGAGCTTGTCACACGTCTCGGTGCCAATCTCTTCGACGTCATAGCTCACCGTGCCTGCAGCTGCTGTCGCCATCGCCTTCAGGCCATCGATGCTGCTCAAAGACGGCAGCTTCGTGCCGTTTGCGACGAAGTGGTGAGAGTACTTCGAGTAGCTGAGGCCGTAGCCGAACTTGTAGACGGTGTTGCCTCGGTAGAACCTGTACGTTCGTCCGGGATATCCCGTGGATGGATCGGCACGCATCCGCATATCTGTCATGGGCACGCTCGTGAACTCCTTTGGATACCAGGTCACTGGCAGCCTTCCACCTGATGAACATAGGTCACATGTAACACAGTTCAGTATTTGAACGTACTCATCTACTGATGAGAAGATCAAAAAGTGAATGAAATTTTACCAGGGTTGTGCTCTCCAAAGAGGACCTGAGCAATCGCAATCCCTCCAGCCTCGCCAGGGTAACCAGCCCACAGGATGGCCCCAATCTTGGGATTATACTTAGCAAAGGTCACATCCACTGGACCACCACACAGTAGCACCAAGATCACCGGCTTCTTTGCCGCGTTAGCGACCGTGTTGATGAGATTCTCCTGCATTCCTGGGAGCGACAGTTCCAGCCTATCAACCTCTTCCCTCTCCTGATCTTGGTCTAATCCCATGAACAGCACAACGTAGTCCACTGAACTTGCCAATTGCGCCGCTTCACCAATTGATGACACATTGCAGGCAGCCGAGTTGCACCCAGCTAGGAACCTGGTGTCCTTCACATAGCCTTGCAGCACTTGGAGAGGAGTCACCGATATGCAAGGAGGGCCGAAGTAATTCCCAAGCAATCTCGTGGCGTCATTTGCGTTGTTCCCAATGACAGCAATGGATGAGACTTGTGATTTGGACAGGGGAAGAGCATTGGCGTCGTTCTTCAGTAGGACAATGCCATGTTGTGCTGCTTCAAGGGCAAGGTTTTGGTGCTCCTGCGTGCACACCTGGTCTGGGCCAATGTTACCGTAGCGGTTGTACTTTGGATTGCCGTTGAAGAGCCCCAGCCTCATCCTGACAGCGAAGAGGTTGTGGAGGGCTCTGTTGATGTCTTGTTCTGTGATCTTCCCTTGCTGGATTGCAGATAGACCATGTTCCTGCACGTAGCTGCCACAGTTCACGTCCATTCCTGAAAGTGTGTTTCAGGTTACAGATGGTAAGAAACACTTCTTTTAAAAAAAATATGGAGTATATCGGATCGTTGCATTAATGTTAGAAGCAATTTGCATTTGTTGTTTTATTGTTTTAACTTTTTTGTTGATTTGGACCTACTATCTACTGTCTTTTGCTACTCATTGTTGTTGACTTGAACCCTTGCCATGTAACACCAGAATGACTACTTACATGCTGAGTTAGTTTTCTTTTTGAACCTTTTATATACTGTCTTTTGCTATTCATTGTCGTTGTTGACTTGAACCCTTGCTATGTAACACTAGCACAACTACTTAGAGCAAGTTCAATAGTATAGCCAACTACCGGCTCCAATTCATCTATAGCCAATCTAATAGCTTATTTATACAATAGTTACATACTGCACTATTAATACCTAGTCCCACATGTCATAGACACACTGCGTCTTAGAGTCCGTGCTACAGCTGCTCTTCTCTCTCCTGATTTATCTCTTTAAAATATGTTTGCAGCTGGCTTATAGCCTGCTATTGTACCTGCTCTTACAAGCAGAGGTGATCTTCCTTTTTTATTGACAGATGGATTCCTGATGATATCATGATGTTCAGTGTCATGCCATGAATTATTTCTTAGTGGACTCACTGAAATACCTTTGTTTAGAGAACAGATCATTAATCTCACTCAAGTACCTAAATCAGCAAAACGGGAAAGCTGTATGCCTGTATGGGTAGTGGGATCCAAATCAACTTTTGGTTGCAGTTCAGTGACCTAACCTAACCTCCCTATATCTTTGCATTATTCCCGGAGGGCTCCATGTGAGGAAAACAAACACTTGAAAGTTGCAAAATAGTACTACTTCCGTCCCGACACTTGTCTAGATTTGTCGCCAATTTTTTTTTTGTTTTTACAGAGGAAGTAACATATTTGAGATACTACAATATATTGTGGAATTACCCCATCTCTGACAAAGAGTAATAGGACAATTGGGTGATTCTGATCAGTAAATATATAGTGGACAAGTATTACTAGCTGTGATGTGCAAATTCATACCAGCCTTGAGGACATCTGCAACTGCATCTTCCGCTGTCTTGGCATATCCTTGGACATCATGGATGATGGACACAGCATCACAATCTGAGGTGATATATCTGTCAACAGAGGAAAACTTGCAAGGATCAGTTGCTGGGCATCGTCACACACACACTGAACAAAAACTTCATGTCTAGGCCAAAGAAAAAACTGATAGCTCCAGTCATTCTGGCTTACCCGTAAAACCTCCAATCTCCCCTTGCAGTTTTGGAGAGGAGGTTGTAATCGGCACAAGTTGGCACGCCATTGACGCGGTTGTAGGAGCACATGATGCCGCTGGCCCCGCCGTCCTCGACGCAGCTTCTGAACGGAGGGTTGTACGTGTCGGCGAGGTCCTGCGCCGTCACCTGACCAAAAAAAATCGCATCACCCAGAGCCTCGTCAATGGCAGAGTCACCCAATTAGCCAAACCATTTGCTGGCAGAACAACGTGTCGTGACGGGTCACCACCTTGGCGTCGAAGGCGTAGCGGGTGACGCCCTTCCAGTTCTCGAGGTCGTAGGCGGTGAAGTGCTTGCAGCAGGCGGAGGCCTCGAGGTCGGTGGAGTTGATGGCGCCGGCGATGGCGTAGCCCTGGACGCCGCGGACGAACACGGCGGCGTACTTGCCGGTCACCGTGGGGTCCTCGCCGGGGGTCTCCTGCCCGCGGCCCCACCTCGGGTCCCTGAACACGTTGATGTTTGGCGCCCAGAACGTGAGCCCTTCCGCCTGCCCGTTGTTGTACACCGCCCTCGCCTCCGTCCCGATCACCTGCGTTGCGTGCCCCCCATTGCACAGCACCCAAACCAAACCAGAATCAGTTTACAGAGGAATTCAGGTACGGTTTACTCTGCTCTTGTTTCGTGTTACTACTCTGCATGTTGTTGCGGTTTGCTGCGTTGTTTAGTAGTATCTGCTTTACGACTTGTTACCGTCTCAAAAGGTTGCAGTGAATCTCGTTACGTGCTTTTGACAAAAAACAACCCCAAAAGTTGCATGCATGTACCGAACACGTTCTTACCTACTCCTATAGGTCCGTAGGTGTACAAAAGTTCATAGGGCCGACGGGTGATGGATTACCAACAAGCTGCCTAAAATGTGTGGATTATTGGACTCAGTATGTACCAGTAGCACCCTGAATATATTACTGACATTCTGGGCATAAATTAGGCGCAAAGACTCCTCTGTTTCTTTTAACCCCTCAAAGGTAAAATTGAGAAAGAGACTACAAATCGTAATTCCCAGTTACACTTACTACACTTAAGTCCCTTCCAGTACTGAACAGTAACTAACCACTGGTGTTAGCGTGAATTTGCACCAACACGGTAAAAAGGTAAAAGTGAGGAAACGATCGAGGCCGTGCATGCGATGAGCACGTACGTGCGTACCTGGCCGATACGGTACCAGAGGTGCGGGTTGAACGACGCGGCGGTGAGGATGACCTGCGGGAAGCTGGTGGCGGCGCGGAGCGGGCCGTCGAGGTGGATGCCGCGGCCGGCGTTGGAGACGCCGTGGAGCGCCTCCGACCACCACTTGTACGCCGGGACGCCGAGCCGGTCGACGGCCGGCGACTGGTCCCCGAGCTGCGAGATCTTCTCCTCCAGCGTCAGCCTCGACACGAGGTCGTCCGCGCGCTGCTCGACGGGCAGCCTCGGGTTGCAGAACGCCGCGCTGGACGGCGCGCCGCAGGAGAAGGGCGGGTCCGAGCGCGCGCGGCGTCCCATGGCTTCGTGTGCGGGTGTCACGTACTGCGCTCCGGAGCGAATGTGTGTGTAAGTGCGTGCCAGGGGTATATATGAAGCAAAGGGCGCGAAGTACATGGGAGTACGGGCTGCTGACTTGTGGGGCTATGCCGCTATTCACGTGCAATTACAATCCTGCCCGTTTCGTAATTTTGCATTGACAAATATTACTCCCACCGTCCTTAAGTAACAAACCAGGATGGATCTAATCATACCATAATATGTCCATCTCAAAAATATAGTTACCGTGTACAGTTGTATTGGATTAGATAGATCTTAGTATAACGAATCTAGATATGAAAATTGCCAGAATTTGTAGAACTAGGATATGATTAATCATGTGCTAGGTTTTTATATTTTAGAAGAGAGAGTAGAATGGATTTAATTCTATTCTAGATCGTTATGTCCAGATTCGTAGTTTTAGGATGGACCTGGTCAAATTCTAGATTACAGCATATTGGAACGAATGTTCTCCATGGATCATAGTGATGAGAAAGAAAAGAGCATTGCCTTTGTATAGGGCAAATTCACTGTGTTGGAACTTGGAATCAAGCCTTTTGTTAAACGACAATCTTAAAAATCCAGCCATTTAGCCGAAAGCCAGCGATGGCACCGAACAAGTTGGGAGTGCAACGAACGAAAAACGATCGCATACTCTTCAAGCGATCGATCCAGATCTACGTAAAGTTGCCACACCACGACGCGTCGTGTGGCTGCCACTAGCTAACATAGCTGCTAGCGAGCAGTAGGGCAGTAGCGGAAATGCTCATGCTTACGCTTATGGAAAATGCTTGCGGATGCTGTAAGATTTAGCAGCAGGAGGCAAGAGCGCGCGGTGTGACCACCGATGGGCAAACTCGTGACTTCACAGGTTTGCCTGCCTGCCTGTGCTTTGTGGGTTTGGCTGGACCGACGCCCAAGGAAAGCGAGCGATAGTGCGAACTGCGAAGAGGCGAGGCGAGGCTGGCGTCCGCGCAGTAGACCGTGGTAGTGGTGGTGGCGTCCTCCGCCGTGCGATTCCCGCGATATCCTCCTCCTTTGCCACTCCGCGGCGCGCCTGACGTAACGCAACTGCTTGTTGGCCCCGCAGAAAGTCAGAAATCGTTCGAGTCGTGGGAAAAATTTCTGAATTATAGCTTGGTGATTTTATGGTATCGGATTTTTGACGCCGAGGACAGACGAAGCGTCAGCCACTGGTCAAAGGAGAAAGAACAACAAGTTCGGACTTCGAAGTACTCTGATACTATTGCCCTTGCAACAATGCTCGTGGTCTGATCGAGAGGACCAGATCGCTCTGTGTGATCACTGATCAGTGGAGCCTACTGCCTGAAGAGAATATTGACCGGAGGTTAAGATTACAGGTTGTCTTTTTGGCACTTTGCAGAGAAGTGACTGGTGCGTGCCCATGGTCCGGTTTGTACTCGTACTGCGTATTCAGAAATTACTTTGTCATCATTGATATGGCTGGTGAGCCCTTCTGGCCCGTCGACAGACATAGTAGTAGTGAAGTGGAGTAGTAGCTTGTTGCATCACTACTAGAATTCTAGAAATGCCAAATGGCGACAGTGCTTCATGGATATAATTTCCAGTGAGCTTGGTGGTGCATGCACTTGTTCATCGGAGTGCCTGACAGGTCAACACAATAATCTTGATCGACATGACACCTTGGGGCAAGTATAACAGTAAGCTATAAGCCAGCTAAACGCTGAGGTAGAGAAGGGAAGAGAGGAGAGAGAGAAGAAGCAGGCTGTAAACTTATAGTCATCTTGAACACAAGAACCAATAAACTCTGTGAGAGAAACAAGCGGGTCCTGTATTAATTGTAAAGAGCTAACTATTATATGGATACGCTAAGGGGCAAGTATAACAGTAAGCTATAAGCCAGCTAAACGCTGAGGTAGAGAAGGGAAGAGAGGAGAGAGAGAAGAAGCAGGCTGTAAACTTATAGTCATCTTGAACACAAGAACCAATAAACTCTGTGAGAGAAACAAGCGGGTCCTGTATTAATTGTAAAGAGCTAACTATTATATGGATACGCTAAGAAAAAGCTAAAAAAACCTTATAGCTATCAGGTCGGCTGAATTATTATGCTTGCTCTTATCTAGCACCGGCAAACAGGAAGCCGCGACATCATTGTGTTATATCGGGCGTGATGTGTGGAAATAGACCGAAGAGAGGAGGCAGGTCAGAGCAAGTTGCACGGGACGTCGCTATTACAGCGAGTAAAAGACAGGCTCACTCTACTCCTAGTTTACTACTACAGGACTGGCTTGCTAATCTGTGTTCAAACTTTCATCGTTGAAACTCAAAGGGCCTGTTTCGGAGACAGGTCGAGATCAAGATCTTTACAATTGAATTGGATGTGTGAGCGTTGAAGGCGATCATGGCAGAAAAGTTGAGACATATAGGTAGGAAACGGCTTTGTAAGCTGCTGTTCAGAATGAAAGAAGTGATAGAGTCACTCGAGACAAGTACGTAGACCTTTGCTGCTGGTTTTACTGCAAAATTTGATAGGTAAACGTTTCACCTAATCACCTACGGAGTTTTTTTTTTCCCTTTCTGTTCTAAACAAGTGTGCTAGGTAGTTACGATTCCATATCAACAAAAGCCGGCATTGCCAGGATAATCGTGGCTAACTGACGAAGCAGATTGTAAGTGCGGTGTCGGTGAGGAGCTCGGTACCTCAAGCTATCATGCCACAGGTATGATGAATTTCACGTTGGAAAGAAAATCCAGCAACGCCAACTGATCGTGTTAGGTGGTGATTAGGTCCAGGGCTCCAGGTTGACAGAGTTCTTGGGATTTCCATTCTTCTGAACATTACTGAACTTTTTCATTCAAATACTGACAGGTAAGGTAAACTCAACATTTGTCCGGTCCGTAGTTCATACCCTACTACCGCTAGTGCACTGTGCACCAAACAGATCGGGCAATTCAGCGCTTGTTTTCTTGCAAGCGTTTGGACTAAGCATGCATGTTCCTGGATCTAGAAACCGTACGCCCACAACTCCACAAGGCCACAACATACTCCAAAAATAGGACAGTGTACAACTAGCTGCACATGCGATGGTATTGCAGCTAATCATATGAGACGTGGAGAAAACACTGCAAGCTCCAGGTCACCGTGAACGCACGCGCATGCACTCGACTCTGTCCATGATTGCTGGTGACTGTAGCGGCGTAGCCATGTGTATCGTATTCGAGCTTGAGCACAAAACCGGCATTAATTTTTGGTCGACTTTTCTCGCTGGAGTGTAGACCTCGACATGTCTGGAGCTGTCTCCGGGTTCGTAGGAACTATGCTTTGCTCTTAGCCTAATCAGAACGATTTGGCGAGGCCGAAAGTCCGAATATCCTTTTGGCAGTTTTGCAGTGTTCGCATGATGCTGATTAATTCATTTAATTGGCTAGTAACCGAGCAAGAAATGGAACGTGTAAGAAATTGAAGTTGCTGAATTCAGCTAGGTAGAGTGTAGATTATGTGGTTTTCAGGGCGAGAGTCAAAAGTTGGTGCGAAAGTTGGGACGGTGCCTCTGAGATTGTGATTGTTTAATTAGGGTTTTGTACCATCACTAAATGCTCTCAACATAGTGCTCGCGGAAACTGCGAAGTGGCAGGCAGATCTCTCCTTTTACAACCCACTATCCAAAATAAATATAAATAAATAAAATCACGTTTATTTGGCAGATGGCACTCTTGCTCTTCGGCGTGATCTGTGGCTGCGGCAAGGATACAATGATTGATAGGTAACACAGTGCAGTTCATATCGGTGCTGTTTTATCTTGAAACCTGCAGCTCCAATGATAATTGCTGTGATCAAGTAGCCATTTGGGCCAATCTTGCACAGAAGTGTACTGGTTAACTTGACATGAACGCCAGAGTACAAGTTGAGGAGGTTGTGATAGGCTTTGGGATGGTCAAGTTTGTTGCAAGGTTTCAGTGCGCCACGTCACAGAAAGCAAGGATATGCTTGCGCATACATTAGGCCGTTTTGATCGCCTATCTTCTCAATAATATGAGAAATGAATAATGAATTGCTTAGCCTTGACGCATAAGGAACGAAACGGCATCAGGAATAGCTTTATTTTGCATTTTGCGTCATGCTGTATAAGTTACAGACTTTGATGTGCATACCATTTTAACAGTCTTTGGCTTCATTTAACATACGGAGCATGTTCAAGGTTTATCGGGTAGAAGTACTACTTCACTGTTGGCTGTCAAGGATATCCTGACGAGACAGAACTGGTACCGGAGTAATCAGCGTCCCACCAGCAGGTACTGATCGCTGAATCCGCTGTTCATTGATATGATCAAGATGTACAGCCGCAAGATCGCTATCGACCAGAAATGTGGCAGCTCACGTTATTGGCTGACAGAATTTGCAAGATTGTGTTACAATTGCGGCACCGACAGTGGTCTTGCAAAGTTGCACACCTTCCCACCACCCACGCAAAAGATTTTAACAACCGTGGAGAATGTTAAAGATCAGATTGAAAATCCTTGACAATGCTTGTGGTTACAGCGATACAGGCATCGGCCGGCTCACGCAAGTCAAGGATAGTACACGTAGTAACAGCAAATCTGCAGAGTACTTACTACTCCTACATGTTAGCCAGTGTAAGCAAACAGACCTGAACATTGAGGGGCGGCAAGCAAGAAAAAGGAGTCAAATCATCGTTCTTCCACCATTATGCTTGGGAGCAGGAAACAACATACAGATACCACATGGCGCAAGCTAATTGCCAGTTACAACTGAGGAGAATCATGTCGCTAACTTGGAGTTCCGACCTTCCCACACGATTTTTACAAACAAAGATGCTGAACACTGCATATAGGTAGTACCATCACTATAACCAAACTTCCTGACTGGCAATAACCACTAATCTTCCTAGCAATCAACCAATCTCAATGCACAACTTGACTCAAACTGGCCCAGCTGATCTGAAGAATCCCAGGCAAAAGCAGTTTAACAGCACAACCATGAAAGATTCATTTTCCCAACAACGAACTGCTAGCCGTCTCGAGATCTGTCTTGCAGTTCTCTCTGAATTCCTTTAACTTCACAAGAGATGAATGCTGAATGTAAGAAATTTTTTGAGGTTAGCACATAATCAAATATTGGCAATACAGTTCATCAGTCAAGGGAAGTTGCATTGACATCAAACTTAGAAAAGGTGTAGAAAACATAGTACATGATTGATCATAAAACCATACAACAATATGAATACTGGAACCCTGTCCTATAGCTTGATGAACAATATAGTACATGATGGATACCAGAATCAATGAAGTTCCGATAACAGAAAATCATGCAAGGCACTGAATGTAATATTAATTTATGATTTGCACCAAGTCAAATGCTCATGGTACTCCAAGACCACAGTCACCAAAGTATTTGGAGTTACTTTTCATGAAGACACCACAGCAACAAAATAAAATATTTAGTGCTCCATAGAGGACCAAAGCCCCCCTGCCCCAAACAGACACAAGCGGAAAAAAAAAGGTGCTGGTACACATAAACTAGTTTCACAACCTTTATTTAATTAAACAACGAATTCACAAATGCCTTTTACATTATGGATAAAATCAGAACAGAGCCCTTCGCACCCAAAGTATCACAACCTCCATTGCACAGGAACGGAGAAACCTACAGCTAGCCCAAAAAGGCCCTTGAATTTTTTTTGGGTTAATTAGATCCATGCTATTATAACTTTCACGGTTTTGAAATATGCCATTACAATCCAAGTATTTGGAATTATACCATTATAACTTCAGGGTTATTTGATATATATCACTACTTACCCCTTCAACCCATATTCTAATTTTTTGGACGAAATTGCCCCTTTCTTCTTCCTCCAATCCTTCCTCTCTTGAGCAAGCCGGGATCAGTGGAGGAGGAGCTGAGCAGGTCCTAAGTGCATGTCCACAAGCTCCTTGTCCATGGCGCATTGCACAACCGAGAAGTTTCCTCCAGTATCAGAAAAGCAGCACACTGAATCCTACAAATGTTGCTCCTCTTCATCGATGGCAGATTGGAAATTTGATTTCCCCGAACTGGCTGTGTAGCTCGGCACACAGCCTGCAGCCATGGCGCTCCATCGCCACTGCCGCTTGAAGAGAGAGAGAGAGAGAGAGAGAGAGCATGCACGTCTCCTCCACATCATCGGGTTGGCGAAGACAGGCCCAATCCCATCGCCGGCTACGCCACCTCCATGACCACGACCATGGAGATGTCAGAGGCCACCACGAACGTGCTCTCCGCCACCTACTGGATGCTCAGCGACCCTGTGCAGCACCAGTGTCACAAACCGTCGCTCGTCGAGCACCCAGTGTCACAGACCGTCACTCGGCAGTGTGGCAGCCCTGGCCACTGCGGCGAGCAGGGAGAGCAGGAGACAGGTTGACCGCTGGGGGCCTCGAACTGCTGTCGTCAATGCTCCGAGCTGTAGCTCGCCAGCCACCAGATCCAGAGGATGAACAGAAGAGAGGGAGGGAGAGGAGATGAAGGAAGAAAATAAGGGCAATTTCATCTATAAAAAATACAATATGTGTTGAAGGGGTAAGTAGTGGTATTTATCAAATAACCCTAAAGTTATAATGGTATAGCTCCAAATAGTTAAATTATAATGGCATATTTCAAAACCGTGAAAATTATAATGGAACAGATCTAATTAACCTTTTTTTTAATGACAGAAGGGGCCATTGTCATATTGAAGATAGCAGCGAACATTCAACTAATTCCATTTTGCACTCCGGGCATGTTCACTTCATTGCCAAAAAAAACTTACCACCAAATATTGGTAAAGTAAGGTGGGGGTGCCTCCGTGGCTAGTGTTTGCTTTGATACCTTACCAAAATTTGGGAGTAGTTTTGAGAGTAGAAAGTTCTAGAATTACCAAAAATTAGTAGGGTTATGTTGGCAATGGTATGTTCAGTTCCTTGCCTTACTAAACCCTCCATTTTAGTAAACAGTAATGTTTTCTGCTGATCACATCATATATTTTTCTAAGGGACCTAATAATGAATTCTAAACCATTGAGCATCACATGGAGTAATGAGCAAATGATCCTTCCAAATTTACTGGCGCGTACAAACAGCTAGTAGATCCATATTAAATACACTGTATCAAACACAACATTTTTGCAAATGATCTCAGGTATGCTTTAAACATTGATGCCAAGCAAATGCCCGTACAACATTGAATATGCCAGGAAGTTCGGGGGTGACAAAGAAACTTACAAGCTGTGCGCTCTCACGGATAAGGACCTTTTCTGTATGAAGGAAGAGTGATCTTTGCTGTTGATATAGCTCAAACTCCATCTCTGCAGCCCGTTTCAAGTTGTATCTGCCTGCATTAACAGCATATTCATCTCCTTGGCTTCTCTTGCCCAGCAATCTAGCGAACTTTATGCTCTTCTTCAATGCTAAAAGGGTAAGTTTTCAGAGATTGAATCAACATTAGTGAGATGATCAGTAGTGGCCTACATCATCTATATGTAGAAAAGGAAATGTGCTGCATTTGCAAAGACATACCAGCAAGCCGTCCCCTTGTGTCCTGATAATGGAGATCGGTCCACATGAATGCAGCTATTTTGTACAAGAAAACAGAGGTTAGGTGTACATTCACCTAGCATCATGATGACGTGGAAAACATATCTTGAAGGAAGAAATGCATGCAAACATACCCTTAAGACAGAAAGAACAAGCACACGACTTAGTGGTATCGTCATTTTCCAGTTCACTATTTCCCAGTGAATGGTGATGGACATCGGAACATGGCATGTCATCACAACCTGTTGTGAAGTCCAGTGAAGATAGTGGCTTCTGATTCCCTGATGATCCAGCCATCTCCTCTTGAGTAAGACATTCACCATCATTAGTTGCCGTTTTAGTACTATCTCTGGTATATGCCAAGTATTCACTATCCATGTCATCATCATCATCTTCTTCGCAGCCACCTTCTGATTCCAGCGAAGACTCCTGCTCCTTATCATGCAAGCCAGATGAGCCTAATGACATGGCACAACTCCTCATGTCATCGGATTCCTTGGATAGCAACACAGCTGCCTCAGCAGCCATGTGCTGCATCTTAGTTTCCCGAAAAATTGAGGGCCTCATTAAATTCTCTTTGGCAATACTATCAAAAAGGGGCAATGTGTTTCGTGTCGCTCCACCACTTGCTTTTGCGGTTTCATCAAACTCTTTTCTTGGCTCAACAGCCTTTTCAACCCGGACAATCTTGATTCCACCTGCACTTTTCTCCAAATTCGATGGGGCTGGGCGCTTGCCAAGGACATTTGTTAAATCTCCAAAGGGGCGGCGACCACTACCTTGAGCGTTTTCACCCATTGCAACTTCCAAATTCACTCTGGTCGGCTAAGTGGATAGCAAAATCGTCACCACCAACCTTGTAAAACAGAAATCTGCGGACATAATCAGAAACAAAAGACACTGTAAGCGCTGTATTCAGCTGTCAACATAGTTTATATCCAAAATAAAGGCTAGGTTTTCTGGATCATTAAAACAGTTGGATCTGGCCTATAGATGAGGTGACCGAAGTTCATATAATTGGACATTACGAGAAAATTAGAGCTCGTGCGTGCCATAGTGTCTATTAGATGTGAACTTCAACGAGATCGAGACCTCTCTGATACAGAATCCTCCCAATCTCGCCACCGACCAAGTCAAGGATCAAAAGCGAACAATGCTGGTACGACATAAATCAACCTCAAACTCCTCATAGACTAGAGAGAAAATAAGTTAGGTTTCGCCCTTTTACATCACCATTTCGGATGTAAACAGCTGAAGCCTCAATCTATGGAGAGGATTTCGCCAAAATCTGAATCCACCAGAAGGCCATCACAATGAGCCAACAGGGATTCCGGCCGCCGCGCAAACTAGAACCGCCAGAAACCGATCCGGGTGGGGAGGAGGAAATCCCGCGGGATCCTACCCACCCCCGCGCCGCCAGAAGCGGCAAGTGAAGGCGGCGGCGATGCGAGAAGGGAGGAGGGAGGAGGGGGGAGGACCGCGACTGGGGAGCACAAACCTCGCCGACGCGAGACGGCCGCCTTTCCCCCGGTTCGCCCCGCGGTGGGAGCGGCGGCGCGGGCGAGAGAGGCAGGAGAGGAGAGGGGAGAAGAAGGAATAGTGGGGTTAGTAGTAGGAGGTTTTATTCCGAGACGCGGCCCGCGGTGGAGAGGAGCGAAAAAATGGAGCGGGCGGCGGGGGCGGGGGCGAGGCGAGGGGTGGATCCCCGCGCGCGCGCTCGCGTTCGGAATATTTGGGCCGCGCGCGTCGCGGTCTCGGCGCGTGACGGGGCGGGGAGGCGCGTGGCTCCGGCGCGCTTTTGGAGTTCGTGGCGCAGTGACACGTGGTGGGTGGACGATTCGGTGTGCTGGCGATGGCGAGGCTCAGGCGAACGGCGTTGAACAGGCCTGGACTAGTCGATAGGCTTATGGGTTGGGCCGTTAGTGGGCCGAGAAATATAGGTCCATGACTAGAGTAGTGGGTGTTCGGTAGATGAAGCCCTCCTTTCACTGGATAGATAGAAGGGTCTATCTGAAAGAACTTTGGATTAGTTCTTTTTTAAAAGCTTTCAAAATTCTGGTATATTTATGACGTAACTTATATATAACTTAGTTATAATAATTCGTCAAGAAAAACATGTTAGACACAGTTCCAGCCCACTATTTGTTGCACAGATTGTGAGTTTGAATCTGCAGCACCGCATGCATAAGGGCTCCTTTCAATCGCGGGATTGAAAAAAGGAAATAATATGAAAAACACATAATTCTAATAAGAATATAAGTATTATAAAAGAGAGGACTACGAAACACGTAAAAACGTACGAGTCAGATGAGAGAGATTGACTCAGAGAAATTTTTTTGATAGGTTAGAACTCTTGCTAAGTTTCCTTCAAAATCTATGTGCAGCAAGCCATTCCATAGGGATTTTATAGGTTTTGGTTTAAAAGTTGGTAGAAAATAAAATTGTTGGAAGAATTTTAGCAATTTCGAGCAATAGCGGATATATGAATTAGCAGGATGATCTAAACAAATTAGAACAGAGCTATAGCTCCCTCTTCCATCAACCTATGGCAAAAAAAAAAGGAGGCTTCGTGGGGCTCCCATGATCCTCACGCTGGTAGTAAAAGCTCGAGCCCTCACGGCCCTCATGTTGGATCAGTCCATGCTTTGTAGATAGATTGGTTTACAGCAAATATTACAATAACCTAAGCACTAGCCTCAAAATGTCACAAAAACACAGCCAACTTGTTCGTTGTAAGGTTCTTTGCAGTCTTTTCTCAGCCTATCCATATAATAGTTAGCTATTTATAGGCCCACTTGTCTCTCTCACAGAGTTTTTTGGTTATTGTGTCCAAGCCGGCTGCCTAGAAGTTTACAGGCTGCTTCTCCTCTATCTACTCTCTTCTCTCATTCACCTCAGTATTTAGTCGGTTTACAGCCACCATTATACTTGCTCTTATGGGTATACTATGATGGGTGGAAGAGATAAACGATGAGAGATAAAAGGAGACACCCGCTATACAAGAGATAGTCGTCAAATGGAGGATGTGAATATTACATGGGCAAACAAGTATTAGAGCTTGTATATCAGAGTTAGACTAAAGGCGGTGTATTTGTACATGATTACCTTTATATTCATGAACCAAGATAGCCACCACCTCTATTACAATACTTGCTTTTGCCAGTAATCTTCTTTCTATCATGTTGCAACGCATGATGTAGAGTTATAGACCGTAGGCAACGATTCATACTCTATTCTCTATTCGTCCTGTTACAGTTTGTGTCAAATATAGGTACAAAGTCGGTTACAGTTTATGACTTGGAGCTGTATTAGGTGTTAGAAATAGAATAAAACATGATTCTATCATATGATATCTCTTATAAGAGTATTGTAAGCGTATATGACGACTTAGCATAACGAGAGAGAGCCGTTGCCGACGACGTTTGGTCGAGTCATTGTAACTTTGAAACGCTGTAATATGTTGAACCGGGAAGGAGCGTCCATAATCAGTGATGGCTTTGGCTGAACCTCGTTAATAAATATTTGTGTCTTGATGTCGTATTCATGTTTGGATCATATATGTCATTTCTTTCGTATTTGATTTCCTATTGTGATTTTGGGCCGGTTTAATAACACGGCCTTAAAAAACTTTTGGGAATGTAACAAATGCTTGTTCAAATTTATCTGTACGAGTTGATTTTTTTTTATTTTTACGGTTTGATTCACGAAGTCCGAAACAACAAAGTTGACTAATCAGCGCAGAAGATGCTAGCCTGGCCCCGGTTTACTCTGACACATGAGACAAACAGTTCAATTAGAGCAGGTACAATAGCAGGCTATAAGCCAGCTGCAAACATATTTTAAGTAGATAAATAAAGAGAGAGAAGGGCAGCGGGCTACAGATTTGTAGCTAACTGCAGCACGGACTCCAAGATACAATGTGTGTATGACAGGTAGGACCATATATTAATAGTGTAATATATAACTATTGTATAAATAAGCTATTAGATTGGCTATAGATAAATTGAAGCCAGTAGTTGGCTATACTATTCAAATTGCTCTTAACGCCCGGGCCATGCGTGACCGGTCAATAGATCACCGCCCAGTACCACGCCCCGGCCCGCACCTAGTTCGGTCACGTTGACAGCTAGCTGTACTGAACCTGTACCTATACTCGTATGAGCAGCGCCAGTGCGCCACCCGTGCACGACAGGCCCGCCGGCTGCGGCAGCACGACCGGCACGCGACACGAGCCCTCGCGCGCGGCGGCCCCCCTCCCTGCCGCTGCCGCTGCCGCTGCCGCCCGCGACCATCGGTACACGGGACGGCCATCCACCACGTTCCTGTCGCTGATGGCGACCGCTCGTCTTAAAAGCCCTCAACACACGACGCCTTTGGCCTTTCCCCCTCTCTCACACACACACTCTCTCTCTTTATTGCCACGCCCGCGCACGCTGCTTCTGCCGCTGCACCTCGGATGGGACACATGCCTCGACCCCCCGCCGCTACGAGTTCCGAGGAGGAGATCAAGAAGGAGGACGTCGTCGTCGCCGCGGTGGATGTACCGGACGACGATGTGGCCGCCGATCGGGAGGAGGAGGAGGAGGAGGAACAGAAGAAGAGGAGGCGGAGGAAGGAGAAGAAGAAGAAGAAGAGGCGGAGGGCGCCGAGCGAGGAGGAGGTGGCCGCGCTGAGTTCCGTGCTCCGCTGGGCGCGCCGCGGCGAGGCGGGCGATGAGGAGGCGGACGGGCAGCGCCCCGCTGCG
>CM020179.1:41345485-41355728 GCA_009805545.1 Oryza longistaminata
GGCGGCCGCGCGTCGCGGTGGAGCTGCACGCGCACTCGACGTGCAGCGACGGCTCGCTCTCGCCCGCGGCGCTCGTCCAGCGCGCGCACCGCAATGGGGTAAGCACAGCACCGAAATGCCCGCGAACACGAACGATCTCGGTCACACTTGCACTCGTCGTCACCGCAAATCGTCGCGTTTCCTAACACTAGCTAATGCCCTTGTGATCAGCGCAGGTGAAAGTACTCGCGCTAACTGACCACGACACCATGGCCGGCGTCCCCGAGGCCATCGAATCTGCGAAGCAGTGCTCCATCAGGATCATACCCGGTGTCGAGATAAGCGCCATGTACTCACCAAGGTAACCACAACATCGTACTCTAGTCTCTATCGCCTTGCACAGTTGCACATACACAGACCTGCATGTCTGATCATTTCCCCTCTTGCCGATGTCGTTGATCGTAATCAGTGATGGAATAGGAGCCGAGGAACCCGTCCATATTCTGGCGTACTACGGTAGTCTTGGCCCTTCAAAACCACAAGAACTCGATAGGTTTCTCGGTAGCATCAGGGATGGCCGCTATACCCGTGCGAAGGAGATGCTGCTGAAGCTTCGGAGCCTCGACATGCCCATGGAGCTCGAAGACGTGTGCACCATTGCAGGGGATGGAGTGGCTCCAGGCCGGTTGCACGTGGCTCGCGCCATGGTAGAAGCTGGATACGTTGAGAACATTAGGCAAGCTTTTAGCAGGTACTTGTATGACGGTGGACCTGCTTATGCCACGTGAGTATCCTCCTAATTTGTCCATGATCAATGTATGTTTGTGCAACTATACTTATCAGGTGAGTAGTTTGATTTACTTGTGGTGTGGACGTTTCTTCTGTTCATTTGCAGTGGCAGTGAACCAGCAGGGGAGTCTGTGGTGCAATTAGTTTGTAGAAATGGGGGTGTGGCAGTTTTAGCTCATCCTTGGGCACTGAAAAATCCTGTGGCTGTGATAAAGGATTTGAAGGCTGCTGGCTTGCATGGCATTGAGGTTTACAGAAGCGATGGCAAGCTATCAGGTATGAACAAAGATGCTCGTAAAAATAAACTCTTTTAATCACTCGAGTGGAACTTTGATTCGATGGAATAACCGGGGACTGTATCTTCGACAGGATTAAGTGATCTGGCAGATACATATGGTCTTCTGAAGATTGGTGGTTCAGACTACCATGGACGAGACGACAAGGATGAACCTGACGTAGGAAGTGTTGATCTTCCGGTCTTGGCTGTTTCTGGATTTCTTGATGCAGCTCAACCAATCTGGCACAATGCTACCAAGGAAATTCTGGCAAATATTACTGAAAGGGCACCTAATGGCTCAAAGGGACTCCAAAGGACTAACTCTGCAAAAGATTTATGTAACTTGCGTCTTCTTTCTTCAGACCTGGAGGTAACAGATTCTACTGAGGTTGAGGTCCTCCAAACAGAGCTTTCGGACGTTGTCCTCAGTAACTGAGGACCATAAGACACATATCGAACAATGAGCAGAAATCACCACCCCTCTAGACCCTCTCCAGTCACATTGGCTGGTCTGGAGCAGTTCAATCTAAACTGCAATTCAATCTGCTCATATTCTTGGAGAGAATACAAATTGTCGCGTGTGACACCGTTTTATATTATTGGCTGGCTGGATTGGAAAAGTTTCAAACGGTAAGGGTCATAATTTAAACCATCAACATTTTTCAATGCGTTATAGTATCTGTTTGCTTGATCAGTTGCATACTCCATTACGTAAAATCATTTTAGGATATCATGCAACATTTCGTGCCCTTTTTTTTTTTTATCACTGCTCCAAATGCTAACAAATAAGGTTGGAAGTGTTATATGGACAGGGGTGCAAACGTACATTATATCATCTACGCACTTATTTTGCAGATTTGTAGAGCTAAGATCGTTTTTCAATTAATGGTTGTGTCTAACGGCATAGGCCGGAGATATAACCCATTTACTTATTATCCCAAACTAAAAAAAAATCGTTTATTAATTGTTTGCGGATAGTTTGTTTTATCAATTTCCAGCGTTTTATGGAATATAGAGATCTGAGCTTTGAGAGCTTCCGAGTTCAAATTTCAAAAAGAATATTCTGCCGCTTAAGCGTTCCATGCTCCGTTTGTGCCAATTTTGCAGCCCGTTCTGATAGATTCCACGGGCCAGCCTTGTAAGCATAACAGCCCGTGCTTCAAATTGGAGCGGTCCAAGTCAGGTTGGGCCACTGGGCCCGTGAAATACTCGTGGTGCGCTTTGCTGCAGGATATGTTGATGAATGCATATTATACATTATAAAAATGATAGATGTACACGTTTAAATAATGTGGAGGTAACAATTTGACATTAATTGCATATTGAATTTTAAAAATACAACAAAATTGTAGATAATATGTTATGTTTGCATGATATTTTAAATGCTCTAATAATTGCTAGTGAGTGATGATGCGATACACTTAGATGTGATTTAAAACACTCTAGATAATAATTGCTAGTTAGTGATGATGCGACACACTTGCATGTGGAGCTTTAAAAATTAGTGGGCATCAACTTTATGGTAAGATATTATTTTGTGTCATGTTAGGTTGGGTTGTACCAGTCAAACTCAAACTTAGTACAACCCAATTCAGTTAACAAAAGAATATGAGCCGCAACTATATTCAGTTAACTGAATTCTTTTGCTAATTGAATTGGAAATGAATGTGTGTTTATTATATAATTTTAGACCAATTATACTGTCAGTAGAAAAAGAATTATACTATCAGTAATTAAGATGATAGTATAAATAGATATAATTGATTAAACTATAAATGATTTAGATATTGGTTTACTGGGAACATATCCTATGCACATAAACTCCCCGTGCACACCAACCAGCAAATGTCACGAAAAATTCTACAAAAAATGGACATTTACTCTGTCGACGTTTGATGTCGCGATTCCGGTATTTGCATAGTATGGGGATCGTTGGTACTAGGATATATGCGAGATTGTAATAAAAGAGATGGGGACGAGGATTTTTATACAGGTTCGGGCCCCTGAATTGTCAGGTAATAACCCTACTCCTGTTGGCCGAAGCCGGTCGTTGCTCTTATTCACCATAATCATACCAGTATAATATTTGGGGTAGCCTATCTAACTGTTGTCGATTTGGCGGTCTGAAGTGCTGACTCGTAGTCGACAATAGGGTAGCCTTCCTCCTCGAATCCGTATCCGGCGAGATCAAAGACAACGCTATGTCTCTCCTGACAGTATCCGTAGACACCGTAGGGACTACCCATGCTTATCTTTGAAGTCGATATCCGACGTCTTGTATTGGCGTATGTTGGCTTGTATGTTGATCTTGTGTCTTGATCTATTGTTCCCCTGTCCCCTCTCCTCCTAGGGGGCCTTGTATTTATACTCATAGGTGTCCCCTTGTCCAAGTAGAAATAGGAAAACCAATATGGATTCAATCCGAACAGTCCTCGTCGTTTCCATGTACAACTCTATTCATCATTTCTTATGCGAAACTCCTCCTATATCCGAAGGTTGTTTCCGTATAAGACTTGGTATGTGGTGGGTCCTGCCGAGATTAGTCAACTACTATTTTGTATGTGGTATCCATAACACTGACATACTCCTAATAGTATTACACATATCTATAAAGTCTCACATCCAAATTCATTATATTTTAGCCGTAACAAAAAGATGAAAAAACTGACCGTTTTAAGGGTAAAAATTTGTCAGAATTGTCTTTTTTGTTACGGCTAAAATATAATGAATTTGAAGATAAGATTTCACACGTAGGTGTAATACTATTGAAAGTATGTCTTCAATTTTTTCAAATTTTTTTTTGTGAAATTTACTAGCTGGTATGTATGAAGTGTGCACTGTGCACAGGAAGCTTATGTTGTGTGCATATGATATATTCCCGATTTACTGATAGTAGAGAGTATTGTAAAGCGTCGAAAGCGCAAGCAAGAATTTTTACTGTAGTATCTAAATCACATTAATTAGGGCCCCTTTGATTTGTAGGAAAAGTGTAGGAAATTTGAAGGATTTCAATCCTTTGGAAAAAAATTCTATGAAAGCCTTTGAAACAAAGGATTGAATCTTATACTATCCTTTAAAATTCCTATGGAATGGCTAATTCTATAGAGATTTTGGAGGAAAGTTAGCAAGAGGTCCAACCTCTTGGAAAAATTCGTTTGAGTCTATCTCTCTAATCCGATTTCTGTGTTTTTCCTGTGGTCCAATCAAACGGTTATTCCTGTGTTTTTCTTGTATTTTCCAATCCTTTGTTTTACATCTGCATTCCTGTCAGAATCCTACGTTTTTCCTATTCCTCCGTTTTTCCATTCCTGCGATTCAAAGGGGCCCTAACTTTTTTTACTCATTTCTAAACGTGGCATAAAATGTGAGTAGTTCACATTGCGGCGTAAAGCCCCCTTTCACCCTTTTCCCCGTGAAAGAATAAAAAGGAACTGCATGGCGATCTTCTGGGGCCCAACCATGGGGACCGCCGGCGACCAGACTGTCGGTCATAAAAAGAGGAATATATCCCAAGGAGTAATAATGCTAGAGATCATCACAATCACATATGGATAAACTGTTAGAGTACTGTCATGGCAGGCTAACACACTATACCTGGTAATTTCAGGGCATAATTCTCGAGAAGATGGGTCGTGATTGCTGGAAATATTCCAGAGATTGAAGGATCCCATCGCAATTCACAATTCACAGGTATGGACTGCACGAGCAGGTTCCCGGAGTGATTTGATCGCTGCTGGCAAATTAACAAATGTGTGGGTTGTTCAAGTGTTAAACAGATTTGAAATGGCCATTTGTAAACTTTGTTTCTTCTCCGAGAAGAATTCTTTGTTAGTTTTCGAAAACTTCACGAGAAGAAATCTTGCAAGCAAGGAAGTAGACTTCTTGGCTCTTGCAAAACCCGCATCATTCATCTTAGCGTAATGAACTTTACAAGATCCGAAGCTTGTAAAGTGGAGATGATGTTCGCCCTTTTCTGTGCCATGTTCACATGTAATTTTTTGAACGACTGTACGAGACGGTACGAAGTTCTATTGATAGAGCATTTGTGCTCCTTTTATTGATATGTTCACGTATAATTTGACGCTGTTGAGATTTGTGCTCCTTTTATTTCTTGGAACAGATGCTCCTTTCAGACATGCAAATCTCAAAACAAGTACTCGTGATTCATCCGCTAAGGTTTTCAATTCCAGGACATTGCTTTTAATGGATGTTAATACATTTTTCTTTTGTGGGGGACGTGTTTGCAGTTCATTTTTTAAAACTACGAAAATGAAAAGACTATCTGCAGACTGATGGAAACCATGTGCGCCATCTGTGGTTTGCAGCTGAAAAGATGATACGGTACCAATCTAGTCCGTCCGTTCCTGATCCAACGATCTCACGATGGTGGAAGAGCAGCCACGCTGGGACACGTGGACGGCCAGATCTTCCTTCGCGCGTGATCGAACGGACCTCAATAGCCTGAACCGGAACACAATTAACCAAAGATGAGGGGTATTTCTGAAAATATTAATGAGGTGGCAAGCTAATCTTCCCCCATTCCCACGGTGTTTAAGTAAAGTAATATTGGCAAACGCACCCTAATGATGGATCTAACTGCCATCATGTTGCTAACTGCTCATGGACTGCCGCTTTAACAAATCGCAGAGTCAAGGAACTGCAAGCACAAGTGCACAACTGTAGCTGCCATCGTTATGAATAGCTCATTTATTTTACGAAATGTGGATAATTTGTTATATATATTTGTCTAAAACATACTCCCTCCTTAAAAAACTTCTTGTGATAAATGTTAACATAAGCCTATAACTAGATACATAACTGGATGTTGTTTTTTTTACGCGCGGAGAAAGTATTATTATTCACTAAATTATTGCTATGGATAATCTATTTGGATATTGAGATAAATAAAACATTTTGAGAAACAAACTTAATAGATAGTCTGAATGATGTGGCCAAAAAAGATTATTGAGAAACCATTCTTTTGATAGCATGGAGCAAATAATCAGTGAATAGGGCTCTCTTTAAATCCCACCCCAAAATTTTTTACCTTGTCACATCGAACGTTTGAACACCTGCATGAAGTATTAGATATATGCTAAAAAATAAGTAATTACATAGATTGCGACTAATTTGCGAGACGAATCTTTTAAGCCTAATTACTCTATGATTTGACAATGTGGTGCTACAATAAACATTTGCTAATGACAGATTAATTAGGCTTAATAAATTCATATCGCAATTTACATGCGGATTCTGTAATTTGTTTTATTATTAGACCATGTTTAATACTTCAAATGTATACCCGTATATCCGATGTGACACACCAAAACTTTACACATCTGAATCTAAACACCCCTAGGCTAAAAATAACATGTACTCCCTCCGTCCAAAAAAATCCAACCTAGAAGGGGGATGGGGATGTGACCCCTCATAGTCTGATTTATCCTCCTAAGAGGGGAATAGTCCAGATTCATCTTCCTATGAGGGGTCACATCCCCTCTTAGTTTAGGTTTTTTTTGGGACGGAGGGAGTAGATCAGAGTGGTGGCTTGCTGCACATTGTCTGCTCGCAATTAAGTTCACACACGCAAAGTAAGTCTAATGAAGATTAAGTTCACACACACAAAAGTGAGAATGCTATTAGCTCGTGGTTAATAAAATTTTAATTATCGCAAAATTTAACATGGATTTATTTGGCATTTGAATGTCAATTCTATATATGAAGTTTTCGTTCAAAACATATCGTTTAGTAGTTTAAAAAATATGCTAACAGAAATAAGATAGAATATGTATCTTAATTGTTCTGTTAATCGGAAAAGAACGGGAGCTATTCATGATTGTTTTGTTATGATCCAATCCTTTTTTCGCGAACGCACGAAAGAATTGCATATTAATATATTAGAAAAAAAAAGCTATAGTTATACAACGCAATCAGCCAGACCAGCTTATACCAAAAGAAGAAAGAAAAAAGTAAAAAAAAAAAAACTGAAACTTAGAAAACTACGGCGGTGAAACACAAACTCCAAACCATGAGAGTTATGGTCCAGTCCAGTCTACCACAAGTCACAAATTA
This sequence comes from Oryza longistaminata, assembly GCA_009805545.1. Classification (NCBI taxonomy): domain Eukaryota; kingdom Viridiplantae; phylum Streptophyta; class Magnoliopsida; order Poales; family Poaceae; genus Oryza; species Oryza longistaminata. The sequence continues at coordinate 41,352,603 of CM020179.1, forward strand.
AATCACCATGAGAGGCACGGGCTCGCAGGACACACGAGACTATCGGAGGTAAACGGGCAGGTGCATGTGCCGGCACGCTGCACAGTTTCTCTGAAGATCTGAAGCAGGAGTACGTGCAGTTACTTCTACTGTTACTAGCCTGCCCATTATCAATATTCTGTCTTCGGGTAGCTGAAGTCTTGAAGAGGGCAGACAGGAGCTCATGCTTTCACGGGCACAACTACGACTACACCACCACTACTGTGATACTGTCCCTCTGGGCTCTTCCTGTATGGGAGGAGGAATGGAGGATGGTGGAGCACTAGAGAGTAGCGTGCCATGGCGCAGAAGCCGCGTTTCAGGACTCGCATCTTGGAGGTGCCAAGTCAAAAACTAGATGAACTCGCATGATAGCATGGCACTATCACCCGACCACCAACCCTGAAAAAACAATAAGAAATGCCAATGGAGATAGAGATCTACTCCCATTATGTAAAACATAATTGTTACGTGAAGCATTTCCTATTTTGATAGTTACTTTACAATTAGGAAAATGCTATATGTACTAATGTTTTTTTTAATAAACTCTTTCTAACATTGACGTGTCATGTTGTTAGTACACCTGATTTTCTTTTATTGTCCGTATAGTTAAATTAAATAGTCATGATTATTGTTTGTAAAAGTTTTTAAGAATGCAATGCTGAGAGAGAGGGAAAATACTATCTCGCGACACACATCTCGCAAATTTTGGTTGTTTTCCATGTTATTTTACGGAAAACGATTCTAAACTCTTGATTGAATATTTTCTTTTTTTTTCATGTCATTTAAATATTTATAAATATTTTAAAATTATAATAAAATATATTAATATGTGATAGATCGCTCCATAAATATGTAGGAAAAAAAATTTAACTTCTATAATAAAAAACAAATTTAATTCTACATATATGTTAACTAGCTATAGTTTTATTTGGTCTTCTTATTACAACTTGTAAAAGTTGAATTTATTAATTTACATGTTGTGAAGTGATATATCACATATTATTAATCTATCATCTCATTTATTATATTTTTATAACTATTTAAATAACTTACTACCTCCTTTTTCTTTAATAGATGACGCTGTTAACTTTACGTTTGACCATTCATTTTATTCATAAAAAATAAGAAATTATATTTTATTTTATTGTGAGTTGTTTTATCACTTAAAGCACTCTCAAGCATGATTTACATATTATACATTTGCATAAAATTTTTGAATAATACGAATGGTCAAATATGTGTTTAAAAGTTAATAGCGTTATATATTAAAAAATGAAAGGAGTATAAACAATTATGATATCTCTTCAATAGTTTAAAATCCACTCACTTTAAGGGAAAACGATTCTAAACTCCGGAGAACCATTGATTGCGTCGGCGATCACCGCCGATCCACACACGTCCACATCGTCCATATTGAGTGCGTGATCAGGCCGCCCCGTATCGCGTCGCGTGGAGTAGAAGTTGTAGAAGGGAGCTTTCCATTAGGCCCCGCGCCTTTTTGACTCGGGCGATGCTAGTCACGCACGGTTAGCCAACAATTGCTTGGAGCATTGCCCATTTCTTCTCTTGTGCTGCTCTCCCTCATCACCTCATACCTTATTATAGATGGAACATGACTGCTCTTTTCTCGTATTCGAATTATACTATACTTTTCGTTTGGCATATGAACATCGGAAGGAGTTTTGCTCAGATAAGATAAACCAACCATTCGCTGAACCTGAACCCTCCAGTCAAAGAGGGATCGTAGCACGCATTTTCAGCTACGTGAAGCAGAAGCACGCCAATAGCCGACAGAAATTCGCGTACGTGTAAAGCTGGTAGATAACCTGATTGGTGAGGACGAGAGCTCGCCAACTGCGGCGCGCTGGTGTGCGTGCGTGAACAAGATGGGTGCGGTGAAAAAAGGCGTCGAGGAAAACACCAAAAATTGACGTGAATCGAATGATTGGGGGCGCGGCACGCGCATCAGAATTGGATTGGATTCCAGGGGAGGGGAGGACCTCACCTACACAAAAATGCTCGCCGTCTCGTACCACCACCCGTCCACCACTTGCCGCCATCCACCACCCAAAAAAAAAATATTCCTCCTCTTCACATCCATCCATCCAATGAACCAATGGAACCCCAATATCTGCCTCTAATTGATGCAATTACTGTACTAGTATAGGAGTTCTTAGTTAGGTTAATTTTGGAAGGACTAGTGAGTGTTTTTGTCGTTAAGCTAGCTATGCTTTGGTGCTGATATGGGATCTCCATTCTCCACCAGTTTGTAAATTGGAGGGCTCACCCAGGACTAATTAAACAAGTATATCTTAATTAACTTGTGTCTGATGGAGATTAGTTTGGCGTCGAAATGATGCAGCAGTTTTTTTAGTGCCCGATGCCTATCTTCTCGATCAGCAGCGCTCCTAGATTAATTCGAGGGATATCTTTGATTAGTGAGTTCGGTAGTGGGAGACGCTAGCATTCGTTGTATATATCTCTATATAGGCTGATGCAAGTACAGTACTTGCAGCTACTTCTATTTTGCAATTCCATAATCCAGATGCTTCTCGCAGTTCATTAGCCCCTCGTCTTGACCTTGCGTTTCCACATAAATACAACGCTACAGCCAGAAAAAATGTCACATCTCATCTTGGCTACGCATGGATCGATTAATTTACATTGATGCACACATAATCATTACTCAGAGCGAGGTTACTTGATAGCCCTGAATTGGTGACCAATAATTGTTGTTAAGTACTACTCCTATATCACCTTGCTTTCGATCTCATCCACTAATCCGTGGCATGGACGAGACCACTCGATCCCGTGGTGATCGGTGGTCGTAGATCGGTCTGACTATTCGTGCGTAAACATCAAGCGCAACTTTCTTTCGTGCCACCGTAAGCCACCCGGAACGAACAATTTTTCGTCCTCCTCCTCCTGTCCTGTCCTGCAGCCGCGAGGCGATCGACGATAGATGACCCGTGCCGCGCGAACGAGCCGAGCACACCGGGCGTGCGCGGAAATGCTACGGTTTTCTTGCCAAAAACGCGGAGATCCCCGTGCGATCGTCGCGGCCCACCACCTCGCGCGCGCGCGTCGTTGCGTTTTTTTTTTTTT
>CM020179.1:41355748-41388321 GCA_009805545.1 Oryza longistaminata
TTTTTTTTTTTGCTTCGCGGCCTCGCGAGACGCTGACCTCGCGCGGGCGCGGCCGGGAGGATCCATCGAAAACGAAGGCGTCGCGTTGCACGACGACGTACGCAGCGCTTGCCCACGCGTGGATCGGCATCGATCGTTTCGAGATCTCCGGCTCCAAATCGGCGGGGCATCTCCCCGTCTCGTATGCTCTCGTATTCTCATCACCGATATGCGTGTCAACGTCCAGCTCCGTGCCCACGGTCGTGTTGCTCGATCGCGCGGGCGCTCAACTTGCACCAGATTTTTTTGTTCGCCGGGAGCGAGATTAGAAGGCGCTGCAACCTGTCGTGCGGGTTGTGCTTGTGTGTTTATAGTACCCTTCCTATCGGGGCGGATTACTTGGCCATTCTAATTTTCGACGACTTGAAGCTGGTCTCGATCAGCTGGTGGATAATCACAAATGCAGGAGATGGATTCTAATAGCTCAAGTGGATGTCCACCCGTTTATTGCATGCCAATTAGATGGTTACGAATTTTTTTAAAAAAAATTGACAAGATATATCACTCCACAGATACACAAGTTTAAATTCAACTTCTACAAGTTATAACAAAAATAACAAATTTACTTGTAAATATACATATAATAATTTGAGTTTTGTTTGTTATTTTTGTTACAACTTGTAAAAGTTGAATTTTAACTTGCATGTTTGTGGATTGATATATTACATATTTATCTATCTTGTTCATATTTTTTTTATTTTTTTCATAACTATTTTGAATGACATGCAAATAAACGGGTGGACATACAATTAAACTGTTAAAATAGTTTCCCGCCCACATGTGGTTTTATATGTACTGTGAGAATGTATCGTACGTGTTTGACTCGTGTAGGTTTGATTTGCTAGAGAAATCGCACGGTTTGGCAAAATCAAGGCGTACACATATCGTACTCCACAATTTCTCCGGATGATATAAGCGTCCCCGAAATTAAAGCTCCGAATAGGTGTGGCGTTATAATCTTCGGCAACATCTTCCCGTTTGTGCTTTAATGTGCCCAACACGCATTTGCACCCTAGCTTGCTGCTTTTTCAGTGCATAAGCAACGGATTAATTAATTCCCTGCTTCTAACGGCCTTCTCTTCAGCTTGCATCATCATGTAATTTCAGATTGAACAGGTGAAACATTACAATCAGCACACTTGTATCACGAGGATTAAACTCGAAAGTCCAAAGACAACCACGTACAGTACATACAGACGCATGAATCAGCTCATTGAAAGGTTGATTGTAACCAGCAAAGTTTGAAAAAACTATTCACCTCGCCATTTTTTTCCTCCTTATGTTGCTATCCAAGAATTGATGTTTGTAAAATTTTCACCATAAGTTTTTGACCAAAATGCATTATTGAGGGGCTCCCTACTATACGATCACGTGGCTGTGTTGACCGATGGAAAACAATTTGCCAATAATAAAATCACGGCTGTACAGCGGTTGTAATTAGACCTGCAAATAATGGCGATATAATTGAGGAGGCACTAGAAATCAATAATGTCCTTTTTCATGTCTAAATCAATGGTGCCCGCTTCTCCAATACCAAGAACAGTTCAAGCTCAAATTGTTTCTACCAATTCACACCACTGTCTTTCTTGTAACGCAACAATAGCAGTTCTGGATTTTTTTCCCCCAACCCAGCGAAAGAAACAATGTGATTTTAAAATAAGAAGAATATATTCAAGATATGGTAGTAGAGGCAAACCATCAAACTACGCAAAGTAAAGCTGAAAGAGAATGAATGAAAGAATAAGAATCCAACATATCTTAATTTACAGAGTAAATGCCAGTCATTGAATACTTTTCAAAACTGAAATGGCCTCAGATGGAGAAGGCTTTTAGCCCTTGGCGCAATCCAAAAGGCGAATTCCCCTGGACAAAGGGCAGCAAAATTTGAAGTCAATCCAGCCCACCATCAGTCCATCAACCAACTACAGGACGCCACGTAAGCAAAACACAGTGTGGCGACGTGCACACCCCTGTCCTGAGCACACGTGGGGCATCCTCACTGGCTGCAACTTGTTACCCCCGCGTGCTACCTGCCGTGGCCTGACGACATGGGCGAAAGCTACAGCTTATTACCTATCTAAAAAAAAAAAAGCTACAGCTTATTTGTACTAGTAATTCACATTTTAAAAAAAAACCTTTTATTTTCTTTTTGTATATTTTGTAGAGAAAGATTGGCAATGAACAGATAGGAAGAGAGATGCTTGCCTTCCGCTGCGTTGCGTTGCCTTGCTTGCACGGCCAAAGTGGCGCTATATAAAGGCCAGGGTGTGAGACCTCTTCTTCCTCAGAGAGACGCCTCAACCCCACCCCAAGAACACCAAAGCCACATCCCATCCCAGTCCACGGTGAGGTTGAGCGATCTGAGAAAAATCATCAGCGACGAGCAGCAACAGGTTTGTTCTCTGAACTTCTCTGATCTTTTTAGAAGCAGGTAACACACAAGAAAGGTCCTGTCCCAAGAAGGTACTTCTTTCGGGTTTATTAGACCGAAAGAGGAGTTCTTGTGCTTACGGGTTCTTTCTCATCCCATCAACTTCTCCTAGGAGGAACAGAGATCCAGAGAACCTTTTTTCTCTTCTGGATTCTTGCCGATTTTTAGGCTTCCTTTGCTTTTCTAAGGCCAGAAAGGGTTGTTTTGCAATACCCTTCTAGTTCATCCTCTCAAATTTTTCTTCTTTCTATTCAAAAGCTCTTTCTTTCTTTGCACCCTTTGTTTCTCTACTTTTATTGAGGAACAGGGCTGATTTTTCACTTCTTGCATCCAAAAAGCACCCCTTTTTTCTTTCCTGTTTTTAAGATTTCCATACCCTTGCCATCTTCATCTTCTACCTCCATCCAGTCCTCATGGCCGCAGCAATAGACATGTACAAGTATAACACTAGCACGCACCAGATCGCATCCTCGGATCAGGAGCTCATGAAAGCGCTCGAACCTTTTATTAGGAGCGCTTCTTCTTCCTCCGCCTCCTCCCCCTACCACCACTACTACTCTTCTTCTCCTTCCATGAGCCAAGATTCTTACATGCCCACCCCATCTTATCCAACTTCCTCTATCACAACCGCCGCCACCACCACCACCTCGTCTTTCTCGCAGCTACCTCCGCTGTACTCTTCGCAGTATCACGCTGCTTCACATGCGGCGTCGGCGACGAACGGGCCGATGGGTCTGACCCACCTGGGCCCGGCCCAGATCCAGCAGATCCAGGCCCAGTTCTTGGCCCAGCAGCAGCAGCAGAGGGCCCTGGCCGGCGCCTTCCTTGGGCCGCGTGGCCAGCCGATGAAGCAGTCCGGGTCGCCGCCGCGCGCGGGGCCGTTCGCGTATGGTCTTGATGTGCTTGGCCAATTGGAACTATGAGGCCTAGTTTCTCATACTTTCATGATTTTATCATAGCAAGGGTTCATGCTTGTCATCGCCTCTTCTCTCAAAAGCCTAAGAAACATATAAAGATGAATTGTGCCGACTGCCATACATCTTACATGCTTATTCATGCTTCCTCTATCGGTCACTAAAAGTTAAGCATAAAAAGTTGTAGTTTTTTCCTTAAAAAAATTCAACTATGATGCTTTGCCATTCCATTTCTTCATTATTGTAATTTGAGAATATACTGACATTTCAACTTAGTTTCTGGAGCGACATGGATGAACCCGAACAGTCAGACTATATCATCGAATATTATACTCCCTCCGTTTCTAAATATTTGACGCCGTTGACTTTTTAAATATATTTGACCGTTCGTTTTATTAAAAAAAATCAATTAATTATTAATTGGACGCGGATCCTCTGACTTTACATGCTAAAGTCACGGTGTGACTTTCGGCCCATCTCCACCGTCCGACTCATCCAACGGAGGACGTCTCCCGTGTGCTGTTTTGGGGCCATTAAATGTCTTGATCGCTGATCCTAACCAGCGATTAATGAACCTAATTATCTAAACAATATAATACTGCATGAGATTAGTCCGATAACTAGAAATTACCTCTAATCTGTCGCAGATGAATGTCATTTTAGTGCTGATTCTACCCAACGAGTAATAAATCTAAACAATACTACTCCATGCGAGATTAGTCCGGCAACTGCATGAAATTATTTTTTATTTTGGTGACTAAAAATAATAAAGCTGCTTTCCCGCGTTTTTATGGGAAATGAAAAAAAAAGAAAAAAAATCAAGTAGATCGAAAGTACTCAATCAATTTCGAAAGATCGAGAAAAAATTGCAACGCACGCATGTTTTTTCTAATAACAATAGAAATTTAAGCAAATAACTATGTAAAAAATAAATTGCTATATACGTGGAACATAGAGATGCACTTGATATTTGTGATTTTGACCCCGAGGTCCCGTGTTCAATCCCCAACACGCTCACAATTTCTTCTTAATAAAATATTTGGAGGGATCTCGTTTATGGACGTGCAACATATCAATCGATATGTTCTAGCGAGAAAACTAATCACATGTACTGCTTACACTAAATTTTTCAATAACGCTGATTACACAGTAATATATTCACATGGAATCAGCAATTTAGCACACAGATTAGAAGTAACTTCCAGTGATCTGACTAATCTCGATTAGTCATGTAGTATTATATTGTTTAGGTAATTAGGTTCACTAATCGCTGGTTAGGATCAGCAATCAAATGGCATTTAATGGCCCGAAAGCAGCCCGCAGGAGACGTCCTCCGTCGGATGAGTCGGACGGTGGAGATTGGCCGAAAGTCACACCGTAACTTTAGCGAGTAAAGTTAGAGGATCCGCGTCCGCAACAAAATGATCCGGCCGCCATCCACCGTGTAGTAATACTCAGACCATCAGGCGTAAACTGCACACAATCGATTGGAGGAGCCGGAGCCTCAGAGATGAGTTCATCGTTCGTTGGCATCCAAATTCCCAGCTCACCTTCTGAGCTGTTTCAGTTAGGATGCACACGAAAGCGCTAACATCACTGGGGCGTCACAAAAATGGCGTTTTGTTTACTACAACATGGCAATTTGCAACGGATGCATCCGGAATTTCGCCGAACCCCATGATGCAAGCGCCCGACTAGCCGAGCTTATCCTCCGAAAACGACATGCGGGTCACCCCGGGCCGGCCAGCCCTCATCTCATCCCATCAGCGTCCCTACTACGGCCTTAGCCTTACCCTTATTCGCCCCCACTACACTCATTTCTTTATTAATAATCCGGTCATCCAAGTCGATCGCCGGTGAAAGCTAAGCTAAGGAAGAGCATAAAGAGGCCGGCCGGAGGGAGGTGATGAGATGAGGCATCATATCATGATCGTCCATCCCCAGCCAACCTTACCCTCTCCCCTCCTGGCCTCCTCTCTATGAACCTATCTTCATCCCTTTGTTCTCAGTCTCTACACCACGGCTAAGCTCATATGCTAGTAATGCCTAATTGCACATCACTTTGCGAGGGATACCAGTAATGGATTAATTAAATGGGAATGCTATGTGGCAGAAATTTGGGGATAAAATCTTAGAGAAGTTGGATCATTGGAACCGCGCTAAGATTTGTGCTTGGGCTTCTTCTCCCCCGACTCCAGCGAGTTCTCCCTATTCTTCAACGCCAACAACGCCCCCCAATTCTGACTGGCGACCTACGGATTAGGGTTTGGAATTGGAGTTGTCATATAGATAGACCTTTAATTTAAGTATTATTTGGTTAATTCCACACCTACATCTTTCCAATCACTTTCTTGTAGGGGATTAACAAAAACAAGCCCTAGCAAAAAAAACCTAAAAACCTATACATACTCCAAACAAATCTTTTTAACCGTTTGAAACTTTGATGTAACTATATAAGTAGTTAAAAAATTCTAGATTTACTCAGAGCATATCACGTTAGCGTTTCTAAAAGTTTTATAAGAAAAACTCTGCAAGTGTTAACTTTTCCTTCATAAAAGACAGTAGCTTTAAAAGAAAAGTCAAATCGCTTTAAATTACCTACACTTATATTATAATCACACTTTAAATTTAAAAATTTACACTGTAATTAGTTTAAATTGTTATTTTCTAAATGCACATAGGATTAAACATAATTATTATCTATTCCTACTTGAAAGAGAAGATAAGAAAGATAGAAGCATACTCATTTTTAAGAGAGAGAACAATGGGAAAAAGTTATTAAAATCAAATAAAAATATGGTGCTATATTTTAAGAAAAAAATAAAATCCTTTTAGCATCAACGGCTTTGCTTTCATAGGGGAGCAACTGCAGCGGCCAGCGGCCAGAGGCCACTCGTACATAGCTCCAGCCAAATCCTCCCTGTTTATAACAACTAAGCGCACCTGTTAATTACTCAGCACCTTTATTCTCCCTTGAGCATCAGAAGAATGCGGCAAGGAACACGCAAAAACGCATGATACGATTCTATCTGATTAGGATCGACAATAAATCTCAATTACTAGCGAGACTAGTTCTAATGTAATATTCTTCTTTTGGCGTTGCCATTTGGTGTGTAGAGCAGGAGGAGGAGATGGGACAAGAGTTAAGATATGGGCTGGATTTGATGAGAGGGAAAAAAGTGGACGGGCATATGATGCGTTCATATCAGCGGAATCTGTAGCTCGCAGTAGCAGTAGTAGATTACTTCTCCGTCTGTTTCAGATACCGTTGACTTTTTAATACATATTTAACCGTTTATCTTATTTAAATTTTTTTGTAAAATATATAAAATTATATGTCTACATAAAAATATATTTAACAATGAATCAAATGATAAAAAAGAATTAATAATTACTTAAATTTTTTGAATAAGACGAACAGTCAAACATGTGCTAAAAAGTCAACGGCGTTAAACATTTTAAAACGGAGGGAGTAGAAGTTAAGGGTTGGTTTAGAAACCTTATCTTGGCTGTAATTTCTCATAAAATCTCCTTATGTAAAAAGCTCTCCAAACAATTTAGACTTTTATCAAGATTTAAAAAAATTATAGTTATAGAATTAAGAGGTTTTCGAGCTTCTTCAAATTTTTTACAGCTACTCCAGTTCTCGGAATCTATTCGCGAACAGGACGTAGGGCTCGTCAAAGTCGCGGAAAGCGCCATCACCACGCACCATTGCGGATCTGCCGTGCTGCTGCCTGCCCAACTCTCATTATTTGGCTGGCTCGCTCTCGCTCTCGCCCTCTCCGTCGACTCTGGATTCGTAGAGCGATGGAATCCGCCAGCCTGCGAATGGAGACAGAGCATGCTAGCTACTCGTTTCCTCCTTTTTCAGTCAAACTGGTTCTAGAAGTGCATTAGAGCAGGTCATTAGTTTCTCGGCAAGTTGGGGGCGTGAATGCGACATGGTAATTACTTGCTCCGATAGTCCGATCCTACTCCTACCTGCTGATGTCGTAGTAGTATCTGTGTGGTGGTAATTTAACTTAAACGTACTGAATGACTGATGAACTGACCTACAGGGCAGGGTGAAAGTTTGGAACTTTAGCTGTTGTCCTATATTTTTAAGCCCAGTGGCATCTGATGATTGACGCCTCCGTTCTGGAACTTAGCTAGTAGTAAAGTCTGATTAGGTTTAACTACCATGCACGCGTGCCACACATACTACTCCTGATAGCCTGATCGTCCCTTTCCTGCCTGGCTCTGGCGTGACATTTGGCCTATACCCATTGTACACGGCCGGTAAAACTCTCCTAGAGTGGCAGTCGTTTTCCTGGTCGGAAAGACCCGCGTGTACAAAAAAAGCGAGTCTTTACGATGGAAATTACGCGCCTTCTCCGTGCCCGTGAGGCCAGGCCACACACGACGAGATACACAAGCAGCAGGAGCACGACTGCACGAGTGTTTGCTACTGATGCCTGAACTGAAGTAGCCCATAAATCAAGCCTGGATACATAGGCCAGGCCAGACTATTCCGAACACTTTAGGCCCGCGGACCCGGCTGTTTCTCCCACTCGAGTCCACCAGCAGCTTGCCCCGATGCCCTGTGCGGCTGTGCCGCGTGGCCGGCCGCGCGCGGGCCGCGGGGGCCGGTGGGCTGAGCTGCATAGTGGGGTACGTTTGCAGGGAAAAGTACACCAAAGGTCCCTCAACTTGTCATCGAGTTACAAAATCGTCCCCAACCGTAAAACCAGATACCGGAGGTCCCTCAACTAACAAACCGTTCGCTTGAGGTCCTCTAGTGGTTTTGACCCTGGTTTTGTTTGACGTGGCGGGTGAGTCAGCGTGGGCCCCACCTGTCAGCATTGCCACATCAGCCTTCTCTCTCTTTTCCTCTCTTATCTCCCATCTCATCTCTCTTTCTCTCCATTCTCTGCGACTGCAAGAGGCGGGGGAGGGGCGGCGCGCGGCCGGGCGGATACGTAAGCAGCGCGCGGGCGGCGGGGAGGAGGAGGGCGCGCCCCGATGACGGCCGCCAGCGCGGCGGTGGCGCGCGATGGGAAGCACGGCGGCCGCCCGTGGAGAGGAGGTCCATGCGGAGGAGGAGCACGAGGTGCTCCCGCTGAAACCGAAGGTGGCGCCGGCGGCACAGGGGGCATGAGCCTAGAGGGAGGAGCGTCGAGCTGGCACATCACCTTCTCGATGTCGAGGACGAGGCGCTCGCGAGAGTGCGGCTGAACTCATCCCGGTCGCCGCTCCGCCCCCGGCCTCCCCTTCCCCGCCGCCACGTCGACGCTCCGCCCTTGGCCGCCCGCGGTGCGCCTTCCCCAGCCACCCGCGCACCGCCCCTCCCCCACCTCCCGCGCGCCGCCCTTCCCCGGTGCTGCGTCGCCGCTCCGCCCGCGTGCCGCGCCTCTCCGGCCGCCCGCGTGCCGCCCTTCCCCGCCGCTGCGTCGTCGTTCCTCCGTTGGCCGCCCGCGTGCTGTGCCTCCCCAGCACCCGCCCGCACCGCCCCTTTCCGCCGCCCCTTCCCCCGCGCCGCGTCGCCGCTCCGCCCCCGGCCACCGCGTGCCGCCCCTTCCCCAGCCGTCGCGTCGCGCTCCTCCGTTGGCCGCCCGCGTGCTGCGCCTCCCCTAGCCACCCGCGCACCGCCCTCCCCCGCGCGCCATTCCCTGCCGCCGCGTCGCCGCTCCGCCCCCGGCGCCCGCGCGCTGCCCCTTCCTCCGCCGCCGCGTCGCCGGTCGCCGACACCCTCCTCCTCTTCCGCCTCACAGACTCGCTGTCGGCGAGTACGGAGAGAGAGAGATGAGGATGAGAAAGAACAGAGAAGAGAGGAAAAGAGAGAGACGAGTGATGTGGCAATGCTGACAGGTGGGGTCCACGTGGGGCCCACGCTGACTCACCCGCCACGTCAGACAAAACCGGGGTCAAAACCACCAGAGGACCTTAAGCGAACGGTTTTGTTAGTTGAGGGACCTCCGGTGTCTGGTTTTGCGGTTGGGGACGATTTTGTAACCCGATGACAAGTTGAGGGACCTTCGGTGTACTTTTCCCTACGTTTGCACGTCGCCGGATTCTCTCGAGCAGGCCGCGAGACGAGCGGCCTGACGCTGGGAGAAGCCAGCGATTCGCGTACAATCGCTTGGGCCGAACAGCCGGGAGTATGGGGCGTTCTGGACCTGCGGTGGCCTCGCCAGCCCAAGATGAAGAATCCGGGTAGGCCTCAGTGTAGCTGGACCCGGTTGACAGGCCGCGTGGAATCGCATCGTAAGCCATCTTGGTTCTTGCATGATCAAGCGTATTCCGTCCGGCCTGCCAAGCATAAATTCCATAGGTCTCTCTCTCCACTCCTGAATCCGCGATACGGTGGGCTGCAACTTAAAAACATGATGTCATACGATCAGTACACAAAACAGTGATGATACGAGAGAAGAAAAAACTAGCTACGAAGTACTCTAGAGTCTAGAGCATATAAATAATACTGTAGTCAACACGGGACTTGCACGAAGTGATTCCGGAAGAACTAACGAAGATACAGCTCGCCAATAACTACGTACAGTGATCAGACCCTCCACGCATAGCAAGTTGCGCCTGCGACATTCGCGGTGTGGTTGGTTGTGTTTAGTTCACGCTGAAATTGAAAGTTTGATTAAAATTAGAACGATGTGATGGAAAAGTTAAAAGTTTATGCGTGTAGGAAAATTTTGACGTGATGAAAAAGTTGAAAGTTTGAAGAATTATTTTGAAACTAAATACGGCCTTAGTCAAGAATTATAGCCCGCGTCTGGTCTTCTTTCCGATGGAAAGCTGCACCTGCAAGAACCTGACAGGAGAAGCCGACCCCCAATATAGGAGGACTAGTAAATGGCAGGGGCAATCAAGTTCGGACAAGCCACTGGCTGCCTAGCCGGCCGACCCGGCCCGCTTTTGACGAGCCCGCGCATGTGAGTTTCCCGGCACGAGTGGCGGCACGAGGCCTGCAGGCTCGCTGCCAACTGTAGTGTACTGTACATGTGCAATACGGGGGCACGCTGTGTTTAGTTCAGCGCAAAGTTTAGATTTTAGTTGAAATTAGAGATGATGTGACTGAAAAGTTGTGTGTGTATGACAGGTTGATATGATGGAAAAGGATTGGAGTTTGGATTCAAACTTTAATCTAAACACAGTCTATATTCTACATGCTCCTATACTATATGCCCATGAAATGACGAAATGGAATCTCGCACACCCTTCGTGCTGTTTCCAGATTCCAGCGGCTCGAGCTCTGATCCTCTCGTCCACGCAGAATCCGGTCAAAGTCTAGATTCTCTCATCCGCGACTACTCCCTCCGTCCAAAAAAAAAGACAAACCCTGATTTCCGTGCCTTGACCGTCCGTCTTATTTAAAAAAAATATGAAAAAAATTAAAAAAACAAGTCACGCACAAAGTATTAATCATGTTTTATCATCTAACAACAATAAAAATACGAATTATAAAAAAATTTCATATAAAACGGACAGTTAAAGTTGGACACGCAAACCCAGGGTTTGTCTTTTTTAGGACGGAGAGAGTACGTGCGTGCCCCACGCAAAGCAGCATATATCTATTGCTTAGCTTAGCTAACCCCTGCATGCAAAGACCAAGCCAGTAGGAAATCCAGCCGTATGTGCCATGCATGTGAGGCCGCATGCTGGGGTTCTGAGAGAGAGATTATTGGTTGGCGATTCACTCGAGCAAGCAAGGTAAGGTAAGCTAAGCTAGCTAGCGACCAATCTCCTGCCGTTCTTTGCTATAAAATGACTCGAGGAAAAGAAGGGAACCTTTTGGGCCACGTGAAATCGAAAGCTGTTGCACATCCCATCGTTGCCTTGCGCGATGCCTGTTGCTTTATGGTGTCCCCCGTGTCCATTTGTTCTTTTATAACTCGACAGGGTTACTGGGACAGGAGTAGCTAGCATGCAAGTATGCAAACTCTTACAAGTACGCAATTATAGAGACCACTAGATCATGCACTATTATGGGTTTACTGATTGGTGCCTGACTGCCAATGCAATGGCTCTCCCCTTCCTCTCGATCTCCACGGCCAAAAGCTGATTGCAGCATCTTTCTTCGAAGATAAGTATATACTGCATTAGCAGCATACGGATTACGTTACTTTTCCACATTACTATGCCTCTTTCCAGTACTATAGCTATTCAACCTGCAGGCAGCTGAGGGATTCTCTCTGCATTGTTAATATAAACTTTCTATTCTCTATTGCACCGATTTACATGCTATATTACTGTTAAGTTTGTCTAGAAATGGCAAAGTGGCTATTATATATGTATGTTGATAGTTAAAATATATATACATGTGGCGCGGCAGTCCTAGCCAATTAAGTTTCTCTCTAAAAGCAAATGCGCCGTGTGTGGATATATATTGCCACTACTGTTGAAATACTCGTATTATTGGTTATGGATGCGTACTTCCTCCTCCAATCTCCATCACGCCGCACGTAGAAATTCTCCATGATCGGACTGCACAGTGCATAGCATGTAAGGGCTAGTGACTGTTTCAGATTAAAAGAACGGATTAGTACGGTAGTATGCACATCACAATCATTTGAGCGAGGCACCAATTAATGTTTCAGTCAAAATAACAGTAGAAGAGGTAGGATAACGTGGTCAAAAGGCATGTAACTATCAATTTTGACTGTCATGAGTTGCTCCAAAATTCATGCACGCAAGAAACTTTATCACAAGTCCCCCGTTCTTCATGCACGCATATATTACTTGCTTCGTTCCAAAATAAACCAATCTAGAATATCACATGGGTTACGTACGAATATATTGTACTAGATAATATCGCATCCAATCCTAAATTAATTTATCCTAGGATGAAGGAAGAACATACTTAGTCCTTACCTATGACCGCCACTATCAACCCCCAACCCCAACCCCCTCCCCCCACATGCACACGCACTCCTTGGCCCCTCATTTGATCTTCCAACACTTCACCACAATATCACCTTCGTAATTAAACCTGTTGTGGTACATATATGCCCCTGCTATCAATTGAATGCACCCTCTATACTTATCCATAAAGTTGTTTTTAACACTGCCAGTCTAGCACTATAGGATGGATAAGAACCTGATAATAATATTTGTAGTAGTGAAGCAAAACATATGGAATTTTATACACATTTAGTCTTCCAATGTGGATCATAGACCAACATCGTGTTTTATATGTATTGCCCTCTGAACAAATGAAGCACAAAGTATATGGTGGAAACCTTAATCTAACCTACATAACACATAATATATGTTGGTTTACTCTGGCGAGCTCTTGAGGATACTCTAGATGTTGACTCAACGCATTTTGTGTTGGCGTATTGGGATTGTGATGCCTTCCACTTCTAGGTGACTTCGTATTTATACCCCTAGGTGCCCTATTGTCCACGTAGAATTCAAGGATCCTATTAGGATACAATTCAAGCTAAGTAGTCCTAGTCATCCCTGAGTTGGACTAGTGATTTTAACCTCCCCAAAAACTCCTTGTGTTGATCGGGCGTTTATATTTTTTTAGCCATTTTCCTTATCCCTCAGGTAAAAATCCAATGGAGTAGGTGAATAAGTAGTTTTACGAAATTTGAATGCTGAAGGTAGCTATATATTTTGGGGGTGGAGTGAGTAGTACAATATATTATTCTAAATGAAAATAAATATACAATTATATGAAACAAACATATAACTCATAAATATTGACAAATTTAAATACCAAAAATTCAAGCTTAGATAAAAAAAAAGTAAAACCACATAGTATAACTATAACATTGCAGTTAAAATAAATTAAAATTTGCATATTTCATAGCACTGTAATTTTAGTACTATCAAGGCATAATTTTGGGTGATTAAAAATTTACAAATTTCTGAAATCTAGCAAATCCGTGTGTGCGTGTGTATGTGTGATTTTAGAATGCTTAATGTTGTGTCTGCTTCATTCTATTGATAGATACCCCTAAAATGGATTGAGATTAGGTGTAGTTGGTACCACAACTACACAATAAGGACTGCAAGCAATCTAGACCATTTGTGTTTTCATTCAACGGCCCAGATTCGTTGTTACAATACACGTAAAACAATATTTTTTGCTACAGTATACATGTGCTACAGTGCTGCGTTGATGTGAACCATTGACTTGTTATAATGTGGTGCTGGTGCAACTGTTTAAGTTGCAGTTACATTAGCAACTGCGCCGGATCCCAATCCCCCTAAAATTTAGTTCTGGACGACGTGACTGACCTTGATGCGTGTCGTTACAGTACCCAAAATGTAACACTGCTTATAGATAATAATGTTAACGTGTCCCACCCTAAAAAAAGGACCTATAGCCATTGCGCGAATTGAAGAACAGGCCAAAGGCTACGCTGCACACCTTGGCACTGTGCGTCTGATCGCCTACGCGCGGCTACCACATCCAATTAAGCACGACAACGTGACAGATCAAAGGGCGGAGTACTACGTGCACAGATACACCAGTGTGTCTGAAATGGCTGCACAGTTTGGAAGCATGGTCATTACTACTACTTTGGGCTCCTGTACAAGTTTAGCGCCGCCCGCGCCATGCATAGGCCATACTCCCTCCGTCTCGAAAAAAGATAAACCTGGTTTCCGTGCTCAATGTTTGACAGTCCGTCTTATTTAAAAAAATAATAAAAAAAATTAAAAAGAGAAGTCACACACAAAGTATTAATCATGTTTTATCATCTAACAACAATAAAAATACGAATTATAAAAAAATTTCATATAAGACGGACAGTCAAAGTTGGACACGCAAAGCCAGGGTTTGCCTATTTTTTTTTGGACGGAGGGAGCAGTAGGGTGGTAGCGTCGGGCCGTCGGCAAGCAAGCATAGGGCATGCACTGTGCAGAGCGCGTACAGTGCGCAGTGCGGGCATCGAGATTGGCAGCCAGCCGGTACTTGCAGCGCCTTGGGATTGGGCGCACGGCAACCGAGGTGGGAGCTCGCTAGCGCTGCAGCCGGAAACCGGCCGGCCGGTCAGCGAACCAGACCGTAGTACGTCCATGCAGCCTGCCCCTGCTGCCGCCTGTCTCGGCGCGGAGGCCTCTGGTCTCACCCGCGCACCGCCCAAACCGGCCCTCCTTTAAAGCGAGCGAACGACCGTGCGTGAAAGGATCGGGCATGCATGCACACACGCAGGGCGTGGTAGTACGGAGTACGTTTCTCCCGTCGTCTCGTCATGTCCGCCTCCCGCTCTGAGTTGACGTACGTGCATACGCCAAGAACGCCCAACAGCGCCAGGCGAGAAGAGACGCTGCCTCGGCGACCCGGCCCCGGACGGCGGGGGGGAGCTGCACGAGATGGCGAAATCGGAACGATGCGTGGGCGACGCGGTTCCACTCAGCTACACGCGGCTGGGGCGGGTTCGCGGCCGGGCGCGCGGGCTCCGGTGGTTGTGCCCCCATGGAGAGTACCGGGAGAGTGGAGGCCGGCCAGAGCGTCGAGGCGCTGTAGGGAAAAGTACACGCAAGGTCCCTCAACTTGTTAGCCAGATACAAAATCGTCCCTCAACCGCAAAACCGGACATCCGGCGTCCCCTAACTTACAAAACCGGTCACAAAAGGTCCCTCGGCGGTTTTGACCCCAGTTTTGTCCCACGTGGCGGCTGACTCAGCGTGGGACCCACGTGGGCCCCACATGTCAGTAAGCCATGTCATCACCTCTCTCTATCTTTCCTCCCCCTTCCTCTCTCTCTCTTTCTCTCTCTCACTTATCTCCTCTCGACAGGCTGGGCGGGCCGGGCGGTGGGTGGGGATGTCGCCGGGGTGAGGCAGGAGAGGAGGTCCGACGACCGCCGACCGGCGACGCGGCGGCGGCGACACGGGAGAAGGGTGAGAGGCGGTGGCCAGCCAGCGCGGTTGCGGTGGCCAACAGACAGGCATGGGACGGGCGGCGCGGAGGGCGCAGCGGCGCGTGGTTGTAGACGAAGCCGAGGAAGACGGTGTCGACGTCTCCCCCAGCCTCAGCCACCGGGGAAGGAGCCGGGCAGCCGTCGAGGCATCGCGGCTTCGGTCCTCGAGCGCCGTCATGGCGTCGCCGTCGTCGCCGCGTTCCTCCCGTCGCGCGCCACCGCCAAGCCAACGCCGACGCGTTCCTCCTGCCTCGTCGCACCGCCCAGCCGACGAGCTCGCCGGCCTCCCCGCCGCCTCCGCTGGCCACGTGTGTGGCTCCAGCTTGGCCGCTGCCTCGGTCGCCCGCCGCTCCTCCTCGTCGGCGAGCACGGAGAGGAAGCTGACGCCGCCGCCTTGCTCCTCTCACCGCCGCCACCGCCGCCTTGCTCCCCTGAGCCAACGCCGACGCATTCCTCCCACCTCGACGCCGACGCTGGCCTCCCCGTGCTTCCCGCCGTCGTCACCGTGTTCCTCCCGCCTTGCCGCCGGATTTGGACTTGGAGGAGCTCACCGGCCTCCCCGCGCCTCCGCCGGCCGCGCGTGTGTGGCTCTAGCTCTGCCGCCGCTCCTCCTCTCCGCCGCTTCTTCTCGTCGGCCGCGCCGACCCTCTTCTCCACCGCGTCGGTGGCCGCCGCGCATCGGCCCTCCTCGCGCGTCATTTAGATGGCCGCAGCCGCGCGCCGCCATCGCCGACCGCACGAGGGGGGACGGGAGGCGCGGCGAACTCGCACCGCCCTGAGCCCGCGCGCCGCCACCCGGGAGCCGCCGTCGCTAGCCGCACCACCTTTCGGCGCCGCGCGGCCGCCGCCTGTGCGAGAGCAGGGAGCGAGAGGAAGGAGAGAATAAGAGAAAGAGAGATAGGGTGCTGACGTGGCTTACTGACATGTGGGGTCCACGTGGGTCCCACACTGAGTCAGCCGCCACGTGGAGCAAAACCAGGGTGAAAACCGCCGAGGGACCTATTGTGACCGGTTTTGTAAGTGGGGGGACGCCGGATGTCCGGTTTTGGTTAAGGGACGATTTTGTATCTGGCTAACAAGTTGAGGGACCTTGCGGTGTACTTTTCCCGCCGCTGTACACGCGCGAGGGAGGGGGGAGGGGGGGGTGGGCGGTCCATGTGAGCGACTGACCCCGCCGCGCGCGGGGGGAGAGTACCGCGACCGGGTCGCCGGCTGGCCTCGCGCGGTTGTGCTGGTGAAACGCCAACAACTACTGCACACACGTGTATGTGCTCGCGTGCTAGCCGCTTGTCGTTTTTCACCGTACGGCGCGCGTGCAGTGTGCTACCTGGAGTAGACCGAGTGCAAGCAATGTAGCAGTAGCACGATATTTTTCAAACGTCACGTCCAGTTTTCTGCAGCAAACATGTACTCTCCCCGTCCCAGAAAAACCGACCTAGTACTAGAGTCTTATTTAGATAAAAAAATTTTAGTCAAAAATATCACATCAAATATTTAGATATATGCATAGGGTATTAAATGTGTGAAAAAAACCAATTACACATTTTGTATGTAAATTGCGAGACGAATCTTTTGAGCCTAGTTATGCCATGATTTGATAATGTGATGCTACAATAAACATTTGCTAATGATTGATTAATTAGGCTTAATAAATTGTCTCGCGATTTTACATACGGAATGTGTAATTTTTTTTATTATTAGTCTACGTTTAATACTTTAAATGTGATTCTGTATACTTAAACTTTACACCTAAAAAACTAAACACACTTTAAGTTGGTTTTTTTTTTGGGTTGGGGGGGGGGGGGGGGGTGGAGAGGAGGCTCTTAGATGTTGCATTCGATGGGCGCAAGGTACATTTTGGAGGGTATTGTTTATCCGGCGAACGGTCGCTAGTTTTTTACTGGTGGGCGATGGTCTAATGGCTTTATGCATGCACGTATATATATAACACTACGTTACCGCTATGACGAGAGCGAGGAGAGGGCCTATCAGTGGCTGTAGCTTACGACGACCATGCATACGTGCACCCCCACATTACTGTCCAGCGCAACAAAATTTTTCAAATGTAAAAATATATTTTTTGCAAGGAAATGTAAAGAGATTTTGTACCACTTCCCTCGACTTGTCCTGTTTCAATAATCGAACAATTCTATTTGGTCAGATGATCAACACCTGGGTAATGATTTTTTTTAATACTTTCTCTATTTGAAAATATAAATAAGATTAGTTGATTCAAGGGAGTTTTCAGTAGAGAGTGCACCAGGTCATAGTGAACTTTGCTAGTTTTTTTTTCTACTTCCTTCATTTTAGATCACTTGTTATTCTAACAAATCTCAAATATAAATAAGGAAATGTGACAGTTTATATATTACCTTCGTAGGTAGCTATTAACTATGATTCACAATTGTGTGTGACTGAGTTGATGAAGGATAGGAAAATCACCTCTAAAAACTCTTTGGAATTTAGAGTAAAAAAAGTTTTGGAATTAATGTGAGAATGACAAGTATTTAACAAAATGAATGCTACAATGATAAAATAACTTATAATAGATGGAGTAATCTCATAGTGTAGGTAATTATGAACTGTATAAAATATTGGTCTGTCTTAACCTTGGACACACATCAAGTCCAATTTGCTACTCTTCCCTACTTTATTTGATCTGAAACATTATAGATTTGTCATGGCTGTTAAGGAAACGAGGCGGCGATTTGAGGTGATTTATTAGTGACAAAAGGCACTTTGCAAAAACAAACAAAGGAAAAGGCAAAAGGAAGAGAGGAAGAAAAGGATGCATACTTAGGAGGGACGCGGAAAGCGGTCTCGATCTTTTTATGCGACGATGTTTTGCCATCTCTTAGCTTTTCTTTTATTCCCCTTTCTTCTTCCCATTTTGCGCGCACTAACAATCCCGATAGCGACGGCCCAGAAAATCTAAGCTTTCAGTGCCAAGTGAGCAGATAAATTTTATTTCCATCTCAACTGCGCATAATCCCTGATCAAGTGATCATTTAATGATATCTCTAACCATTTTGGGCAAAATCGACCTACCTATCCCCATCTTTCCGACCCATGAACACGTTACTCAATTCACTGCGATGTGTTGTTTGCAGTTGCAGGTAGCTAGCTAGGCACACACAGAGATATGATATAGTAGTGTAGAAGTAGTTTGTTTTAAGTTGGTTTCTATCTTCTGGTTGTTATTGTTGCCAGCACTACCGGCATAGTTGGTAGTGTTTTTTTGTTTCTTCTTTTAACCAAGCGTGTCAGAGAAAATAATTTACAGCAGAAAGCTTGAGGAGATGTTGTCCAATGAAAAGTTAGTATGCCCCAACTTGTGTTTTTTAAAATTGTTGTTTCAGTTGACCATCTTTCTTGTTAGTGTACTACTGCTACAGCACTTGGCTGGAACAGCAGTAATCAGTACGTGCATCTTGAAATCGGAGACTATTTGACAGTTGCTAATTAACGTGGGGGAAACTGAAACTGTACCTTGAATATCAGACGACAGAGAAGAATATTAGTATGAGGGGAACTGGGAAGCTAAGGCACGCAAATAAGATCAACAGCCAAAACTTTTTCAGGTGTACTGTCTAGAAATTGCAACCAAATGAGGCCCTTTAATTTCTCTCGAACGGACTTGAAACAAAATGTCCAACAACCAGAAAAAGGTCTGGGACTACTCTGTGTTTCGTCCTATTGGTAGAATAGCAGAACAGCAATGCAAGAGTAGTTCTGCTCATGATAGCCATCAATTATCGGAACAGAATTAACTAGTCCAAACTACAGTGCCCTGTACAAAGTTCTATGCATGATACACTCTCCGTTCTTTTTGGAAAGATGTCCAGGTTCAGTGAATTTAGTGTCCTTGGTAGGCTGTGTTTAGTTCAGCGCAAAGTTTAGATTTTGGTTGAAATTAGAGATGATGTGATTGAAAAGTTGTGTATGTATGACAGGTTGATGTGATGGAAAAGGACTGAAGTTTGGATCCAAACTTTAGATCTAAACACAGCCGTAGTGCCCAAGCACTGTTCCATTCTGCAGTACTGACATTGTGTAGCATAAGGTGGTATTAGAGTAAGGTTGTCTCAGCTCACAGCTGGAATTTTACGATTAACCTAAAAGGTTACAGTTTTACAATCATAAACCTTTCAAGGTTCACGCTTAACGTTTGTTCGATGTGCAGTTCGATCTTTACTTAGCGTGGTTGGTTTGATACCTTATTTTAAGCCCTTGTGGGGTCTTTTGGCCTTTTGGCCTTTTGGCCGGCGCTCTGATAGTCACATCACATGTTTTTAGTTAACGAAGTAGATGACTCATCAATTATTCATTAGCTCCATCTTGGTAATATCTTAAAAGGCAAGGTTAATGTAGTGGTAAAATTTAGATAAAATTTGCAAAATGCCATCGTGGAGATTTTTATGATGGTTCTAAGCATATTGTCCATAAGGAAAAATATGAAGGCAGTTTCAGTCCTCCAGGGGTCAAGATTAAGGTTTTAATTTTTAGGAATATTGAGGTTATAAGATGTTGCGTTTCGTATTTCTTCAGGTTTGAATTTTATACTACACAAGAGTTTGCCCCTATTTGAAATATAATTTTACACAAATTATTGATACGGAGTTTACTTAATTAACATGATAAATTAATATTTTCAGAAGCAAACGTCATAAATAGCTTAGAACCATTGTGATCTAAACAATATAGTGGAAGCCTTTTACAAGTGTAGAGCAAATAATCTATGATAATAACAAATTTGAAAAGAAAATTCTAAAAATAACATGGCCAAATAGATTTTGAAATAAATTATTTCCCTGCGGAAACCCTTTACTCCTAGTTAGTTCTTTTCGAAAGACTAGCAAAATGCCCATACTATACTATAGATAAAGAAAATATATAATAATATATCATAGACATATTTACTTATTTAAATATATGATATTCACTTGATTAAAAAATAGACTATTGTATAATATCAGAAAATATAATCATCACCACCACTGGTGTCTTTTATAATAGTATAGATACCAACTAACCATGCATCAATTCTCATCATAATTTTAATTGCCTAAGTATAATTGAAATAGCATTGGAACAAATCCGTGCATGTCTTAAAACTTACTTGACCATCTAGATTTCAGGTGATTAAAAGTTTAAGAAATTTTAGTCGCTTTTGATTGTTTCTTTTTCCTTATATATAACAAGTTGAACAACATATTTAAACATATAAAAGGTACAAAATTATATGAAATAAATTTACAATTAAAAAACTCATACCTGAATAAAAATAAAGTAAAGCAATGCTACTATATATAACAACAAAATTACAATTAAAGAGAAATAAAGCTACACATGGCATACTACTGCAATTTTGTACAATCTAGTTTTTGTCTATTTTTTTCTAATTAAATATACATATTAAGGTTTAACCTTGTTTTTTTTTTTTTCAAAATGAGACGCCTTTCTTTATGTAAAGTACGTTGGCAACAAACCAACTTGGTTTAAAAAAACTTTGCTTCACATCCTCATTTGTGGTTTGCTTTGTAATCATAATTTTGTCAGTCCTTTTACATACCGACCTTGACAAATGTGTAGGTATTTGAACACACATCTTGGGAAAAAGGATTGCAATTGTAGGATAGAAGCACGGGCAAACCATTACGCAACTGAATGCCCGATGAAAATTATGAATGTGCTAGAAGCCACTTAAATTTTACTCAGTTAGCGCTTTTAGGCTTGGATTTCCCGTTTAAATTTTACACCTCTTGGCTAGTTGGCTTCACGTACCACTCATGCATGCGTACTTCTTCACAAATGAGGCTACAGTCGGTGCCAATGATACAACATGCTCACAGATCCTTCAGTTTGTGTAGGCGTACACTTCACAAATTTGGCACCGGGGCTCCACATTGCCTCTTTTGGCCCAACGACAAGGCCTGCCCCCTCTCCCCCACCCCCATCTTCGCCATTGGCTAGCGAATAGCAGTGCAACCCTCGCTCGCGCCTCGCGGCTCGCGCGGGTGGACTCATGAACTCGGCCTACGCTTTACACTGGGCTAGAAAACAAACGATACGGGAGGGGATGCCCCCGCGGCGGCCTACCAGCTAAGCAGGCGAGCCCCCCACACACGTAGGATCCACATGGCGACATGGGATCCACGTGGCGGCCCCCCACGTGCCCTATCGATGGGCCCACTCCTTGCAGCTATAAGTACCCCGTCCTCTCCCACTCCGCCTCCACCCACCTCTCAAACTCTCGGAGAAGCGAGCACACACACTCACTCCTGTCTCCTCCTCCTCCTCCTCCCTTGAGGCTGTTCGTCTCGACGAGTGCTTGGCTTTGTGTTTGTGGTGTGTGTGATCATGACGAACCAGGACGTGGTGGTTTCGGAGATGGGCATCGCGGCAGGCGCGGCGCTGCCGGGAGGACCGGCCGGCCCGGCGGGCGGCCTCTTCGCGCGGCCGCGTCGATGAGGCAGACGTACCTCGACCTCGCCGCGGCGGCGGCGGCGGCGCGCTCCGCGAGCTGCACCAGCTGGGCCGACGCCATGCGCGCCTCCTCCCCCACCCGCTCGTCCCGCTCCGCCTCCGACGTCGACGAGTTCACCGCCTGGGTGGTGAGTGTTGTAGCTAGCTAGCTAGCTCTCCCCTTAGCTTGCTTGTCCTCTCCTTCTCGCGGCGTTTCTCGCGCTCGGTGCCCAGCCCCCGGCTATTGCCTTTCTGGAGTGGTGTCTCAACCTTTCTCCGTGTTTCTTGGTGATTCGAACAGAGGAAGCACCCGTCGGCGCTTAGCAAGTTCGAGGAGATCGCCGCCAAGTCCAAGGGGAAGAGGATCGTCATGTTCATGGACTACGACGGCACGCTCTCTCCCATCGTCGCCGACCCCGACACGGCCTACATGAGCGACGCGGTGAGCCACCAATCCATGCATCGTGCCGCGATCTGTTCCGGCCACCTCTCCCGTCTCTTCTCTTTTGCTGATGACGCCTCCTTTCCATGGGGTGCGCGCGCGTGCGCAGATGAGGGCGGCGGTGCGCGAGGTCGCCAAGACCTTCCCGACGGCGATCGTCAGCGGGCGTGCCGCGGGCGGTGCCGCGACAAGGTACATTGCCGGAGCCACTCCTCTCGCCGTCAGAGACACCATGACACTCTCGCGCGCGTATTCTGATTCCTCTTTGCCCTTCAGGTTCGCAACTTCGTCGGCCTCTCCGACCTCTACTACGCCGGCAGCCATGGCATGGACATCAAGGGACCAAGCTCCAACGTATGCTCGCTGCACCTCTCCATCCAATCATCTCCTCATTCCCAGCTCACTCTCGCTAATTAATCTTCTTCTTCTCCCATGACAATCTGCAGCCGGAGTCTGCCCTTTGCCAGCCAGCAAGCGAGTTCCTCCCCATGATCGACGAGGTACTAACCCGCCTTGCTAATGAGGATTAATTAGTAGCTGGACACTTGTCGATTTGTGATTAACCCGCACTGATTACTCGAGACCCATAGATATTAATGGTGATGAAATATTCACATTTTGTCAGGTGTACAAGACGCTGGTGGAAAAGACGAAATCTACACCTGGAGCCAAGGTGGAGAACAACAAGTTCTGCCTGTCCGTCCACTTCAGATGTGTAGATGAAAAGGTAGGCAGGACTCACTCTATCTTGGGATACCAACACAACAGCTTCACTTAATTACACTGCTTTATAATAACGGGCAGCTGCATCATGTGCGGCCATAATTTATCCACATCCATCGTCTCAAGTCTGAACCATTACTGCTCTCTTGCAGAGATGGAATGCTTTGGGGGAGCAGGTCAAGGCCGTGATCAAGGAATACCCAAAGTTGAAGCTTACTCAGGGAAGGAAGGTAGGCATGCATAATCTTGTTAATCTCTAATGAACTTACCAAGTAATTACCCAGAAAATCAATTCAGTTAGAGCTGCCTAGTGAGGATCTTAACGAAGATTGCAACTTTGTTTTTGTCTTTTTTTTAGGTTTTGGAGATCAGGCCGAGCATTAAGTGGGACAAGGGCAAGGCTCTGGAGTTCTTGCTTGAATCGCTGGGTATGTACGAACATCTGGACATTTTGTCTTTTCTCCACCTTCTATGAGACCATGACTCTTGCTATCTTTTTAATTAACCTGTTCGTGTCAGCGTCGTCACAGTCGCTTTCGTTTCGGTTTTATTTCACTTGCGTTCCACACCACTGTCGTAAAAAAATCGGCTTGATGACACTTTGCCCCTATTCGCTGTTCCTCCCCAGGATTCGCCAACTGCGGCGACGTCCTGCCGGTGTACATCGGTGACGACCGCACCGACGAGGACGCCTTCAAGGTAAACATCACATCAGTTTTAACAAGAACACAACATAAATGCATGCATCTAATCATCACTTTACCGATTAATTCATGCTTGCCTCGGTGATTCCGACTGGTGTTTGTTTTACACACATGCAATTAACTTGGTCAAAACCTTTTGCCTCGCTATGTTGAAACCAGGTGTTGAGAAAGAGAGGTCAGGGCCTGGGAATCCTAGTCTCCAAGTGCCCCAAGGACACCAACGCCTCCTACTCTCTCCAGGACCCAACAGAGGTAAACCCAGCTCAAACAAAAACATGTCCAAATTAATATTTTACCTATTTGAGCGTATACACACGAGCACAGTATATATAAAACGTTTTTGACCCGTTTCTGCAGGTGATGGAGTTCTTGCTCAGGCTGGTGGAGTGGAAGCGGAAGTCGTCGTCGTCGTCGTCGTTGATGATTCGTCCGAGAGTGTAGCGGCGACACGGTGTAGAGGCCGTAAGAAACTGAAACTAAGATGGTCAATCATGCGAACATATACCCCACCAACACCACGTACTACCCCCATTTTTTTTTCCGATGATTTCTGTGGTTGGCCTCTGCGACGGACTCGTGGTGGTTACACGCTAGCTGTTCGATTCCGTCCCCTGTGCCGCCGAGGAAAAGGAGACCACGCACCAAAAAAGAAGAAAAAAAAACTCTCGCTTAATTAGCTCTCGATCAGATTCCGGCATGTTTGGGCAGCGGCCGGCGCCAAAGCAAGCATGGCTCCAGGCATGTTGGTGTTGCAGCTGCAGTCTAGAACAGTAACCATGTCTACTACCCGGCAATGTGCTACTACTATTACTAGTAGTCTACTGCTGCTACTGCTACTACGCCTA
This sequence comes from Oryza longistaminata, assembly GCA_009805545.1. NCBI lineage: Eukaryota > Viridiplantae > Streptophyta > Magnoliopsida > Poales > Poaceae > Oryza > Oryza longistaminata. The sequence goes on from CM020179.1 coordinate 41,380,182, forward strand.
CTACGACTACTGCCCTTGTTATTATTATTTTTTTGGTCCCACGGACTTGGAAGGCATATGCAAAGCTACCTGCCATCCTAGACCCTTAACAAAAAGAGAAGGTTCTATCTCCATCGATCTGTTCATCGCCCCATGTAAAATGTACTACTACTAGCTAGCTAGAGCAAGACTTAATTCATCCGTTTGTCGACAGTTCGTCCTCGATCTCCCTCTGTAAAATGTAATGGAGTTAATTAATTAATAGCAATGGATTATTTCGCATGTCGTAGTACCTCTCCATCGATCTGGGATGCTAACTTTCTTTGCTCTTTCGATGATCTCATGACGACGAAGATATACACTGATGTGAGCATGCATGAGCACCGGGAAACAAAAGGAGGCCAGGTGGCTAGCTAACACCGTACACATACAACACCTCGCGGGAAGCATGTGAACGGCTTGCTGCAGGATCTCCCTGCATGATCACCTGCAGGGTTCTTGCGTGCAGTGACAAACTAGCTAGCTAGCTCCAACAAGATCGCAGGGCATTGTTTACAGGATTAACCAGGTCGCTCTGATTCGTGTCGAGCAGCCGTGATTAACGGGTACACATCTCGCGTGTACGAACGTTTGATATATTAAACGGGGGAGTTCTGAATTGTTTTTCGGCCTGTGCTGTACTATGGAAACAGCTTATTAAGACGGAGACGTGTGTATCAGAGATCTACACATGTACACCTATATTACTAACCCAGTAGCTCGATCATGTTGATGATTCCTTGATCAGAGACACACGATAGGCTGGCTCTTCCAACCATGCATGCTGTGGTCCTGCCTCGCTGCATGCTCGTCAATGTGTGCAATATGCAATGTATTCTATATGTGCTGCATCTTTGAATATTGGTGTAAGTTCTTGATATGATCAGATTTGCCGGTAAAAAGTAGGGCGGAATTAAGCACAACCTAATTAACAATCTCTGTGCCTTATGGCCTTAATTAGGCCGCAACTCCCTCTTAAGACGACTCATTAATATAAGTATAGCCAATTGTTAATCATCGGTAGATGTATAGTACCACTACTATATATACATGCATTAAGTGAGTGAAGCCTCTCCCCCCTGTCCAGATGATTCCTCACAATGATTCGATGCATATTCTCATGTGATTGCATGGCCATAGTACAGTTCTAGAGCACTAGCTCATGTTCTTCTGCTGGAAAAGCCAGTGCTACTTAAAATGTTCATCTTTATCAGAAATCATTCATATGTGGAAGCAAGCCTCTGCCAAGATTGAGCTAGCTAGCTGACTGTTTGGGACCACCAAAGTTGCAATTATCTTTGATGTGTCACTTCCAGTGACCAATTGATCATCCCACCACTTTTTTCCCAGACGCAACGCAGGTTTCCTAAGACATGAAAATGAGTAACTGCTGCTGGAAATGAAAGCATTGCCGATCCAATCACGCACACAATAATGCGCCCTTGTGTGTGCTGGATTTAGTAGGTCCTTGCCCCTGTTTGTCCTGCATGCCCAGTATATACCTATGTGCACTGTACTGCAGACACCACAGCACAGGAACTCACAAGCTATAGCTAGGCCATTGGTGGTTACATATTCTGATGCAATTTATGATTGGGATTCAGTGGTACATCTGATACTAGAAAACATCCGCCAACCGAAACAACTTTAATTTGAATACTGCTAACCTAGCTTATCAATCGCCATCAAGCTGCGAGCCCCGCATTTCACTGCTCCAACCAACCAGAAGCACCCATGCACACACATCCTCCTCACAGCTGCAGCGATCCATCGTCCTCTGATCTGCAGTCGTCTCTCTGATGGCCACGCAAGGTAGGGTTTTGTTGGACCCCTTGGTCCTATGAAAGGTGGCATGTATATGCGATGCGTTTTACGGGCTCAGAGTGGCCTCATCATTCGCACTTTATGCCTTTTTGGCACCAGCAACCAAACCCCTCTTCTTGGGGCTCAACTCATCATCCAAGTGTTATTTGCTGCAATCAAGAGCCGATAAAATGCATGCGTATCTCTGCAGCAAACGACGGCGCGTGAGTTGATGAAGCTGTTGCGTTGCAACATCCGTCGATGTGGATATATATATATATATATATACCCAGGTGGTGATTTTGTGCCATACCATAGGGTCTTTATCATTGTTACTGCTGCAGTGTCACCATCTTAACTGCTCCTATTATCTCTCTCTCTCTCTCTCGGCTGGTAGCGATCGAAACTTTCAGTACGTGTTATATGTCTTCTGTCCCTTGCTGTACAAGCAAAAGATTGCAGTTTTGCTAGCTGGCAGTCTATACTAGGAGTACTAAAAATGTAGTAATTAACAGAAGAAAATTAACAAGCAGCTGGTCTCGGAATCCTTTCTTGCGTGGATAGATATGATATGATCCAAACAGGCATACTACACTCGATCACTAGCTAATTATCCCTGCATTGTTTCCTATAAGTTTTAGCTACACTAACCCAAGCCAACATGGAATTATTAATTAAAGCCGGCGCGGCTTTGAGCGCGCGCGCGCGCACACACAAGCATACAGTCACTGATCGTGGTACTGATTATAGAATTGGCCCCTAATCTGGCATTGAGATCCCCCAATTAACCAAGCCAGCGATTAAAGAAGAGGTTAAAAAGGATCAGGGCAATAAAATAGGCGATGCAACCATTATAGGGTGCAGCGAAACAATGCTTGTTTATACAGATCCAAGCTGCTTTGCGTGGATATTTTACGCCAAAGGCCTCGTAGAAAGCTGGCTGCCCTTGAATCAAGTGACAATGGCGAGCCAGAACCCCACAAGCCCCACATGGCTCCCAGGTGGAGAGATCTATCCGGTATCCACTATTCACCTAAACAATCTAGAACTCTTCACAAGATGCATATATAATTTTTACATGCCTCAATGTGGCACACTCCTGTTACATGTACTAGTGCTATTATTATTGAGTTTGTTACTGGTAGGAGATTATATTAGCATGGAGTGCTTCACATTTCCAGAGGCTTAACATTAGTTCTGTTAGCGAAGAAAAAAGTCAGAAGGATCAGACACACAGCAGGTGAAGTGAGCGAGCTGTGTTTAGTTCGGTGCAAAGTTTGGATTTTGGTTAAAATTAGAGATGATGTGACTGAAAAGTTGTGTGTGTATGACAGGTTGATGTGATGGAAAATGACTGAAGTTTGGATACAAACTTTGGATCTAAACACAGCCTGAGAGAGAAAGGGGCATTTTTGTTTGAGAGATACTGCTGCTGTTGCTGCTGCTAATGCTTTTTTTAGGTAGATCAAAAGGAAAGGGGTGACTGGTGATCGAGGCACAAATTATGTGTAAAGGAATCTGATGGTTGAGAAGGGAGTTGGAATCCACTAAAGCCATGGTGCTTTTTATTCTGCAGCACCACCTGCAGTGCAGGGGTATTGAGGTATTGGTACACAGGCAAGTGTCCAGAAAAGGCTTTGACATTTGACAAGTGCCCCCCTTTCCTATGTGGAAAGGTGTTGAGTCCACTGTGTTTTAGCTCATGATTGGTGCCTAAGCCACCGTATAAAATAACTAACCCTAGATGACCCTCATTATTGGTGCCTGGTGGTGGTTGGGTTGGGTAAGTAATTGGGTTTTGATCAGTTGAGCTTGGGTCTCTGTCTCCGATCGAGTCACATCCTGAGAGAGGAGCCACTCCTGCTAGTGCCGCCTTCAACACGAGCCCATGCAAAGTGCGACCAAACAATGCAGGGCAGGCAGCCAGCCAGCACAACTCCCGAGAATCTAATGCCTGCCCAATCATGGACCTAATCTAGCTAAGCCAGGTGTTAGGAGAGGAACAACTGTCAAAATGCCCTTCATGCCTGCATCTGCATGCCAATTCCAGATCTTTTATCTGCCCATACCCATGCGCATGGGCCTTCTGCATGCATATGCCCTCTGAGTTTACTACTACTACTAGCTTGCTCCAAAAGCATTGCCCCAGGACTAAAGATGGTCGATCGATCGATCACACAAACTCATCCCTACTGTATCTTATTCCTGCCTGATCCGTAGGCAGCCTGTAGCAGCTAGCGTCGCATAGATCAAATCTTCCATGTACAAATTATATATGTACTCCCTCCGTCCCAAAAAAAGACAAACCCTGGTTTCCGTGCCCAATGTTTGACCGTCCGTCTTATTTAAAAAAATTATGAAAAAAATTAAAAAGACAAGTCACGCACAAAGTATTAATCATGTTTTATCATCTAACAATAATAAAAATACGAATTATAAAAAAATTTCATATAAGATGGACAGTTAAAGTTGGACACGCAAACCCAGAGTTTGTCTTTTTTTGAACGGAGGGAGTACTCTATCTAGCTAGCTATACTACCCTGCAGGACGGTGGAAAGTGGAATTATGAAGAGAGAAATGCATGCTGTGGTCCTGCCCTCGCTGCTCGTCAATGTGTGCAATATGCAATGTATTCTATATGTGCTGCATCTTTGAATATTGGTGTAAGTTCTTGATATGATCAGATTTGCCGGTAAAAAGTAGAGCGGAATTAAGCAACCTAATTAACAATCTCTGTGCCTTGTGGCCTTAATTAGGCCGCAACTCCCTCTTAAGACGACTCATTTAATATAAGTATAGCCAATTGTTATCATCGGTAGATGTATAGTACCACTACATATATACATGCATTAAGTGAGTGAAGCCTCTCCCCCCTGTCCAGATGATTCCTCACAATGATTCGATGCATATTCTCATGTGATTGCATGGCCATAGTACAGTTCTAGAGCACTAGCTCATGTTCTTTCGCTGGAAAAGCCAGTGCTACTTAAAATGTTCATCTTTATCAGAAATCATTCATATGTGGAAGCAAGCCTCTGCCAAGATTGAGCTAGCTAGCTGACTGTTTGGGACCACCAAAGTTGCAATTATCTTTGATGTGTCACTTCCAGTGACCAATTGATCATCCCACCACTTTTTTCCCAGACGCAACGCAGGTTTCCTGACATGAAAATGAGTAACTGCTGCTGGAAATGAAAGCATTGCCGATCCAATCACGCACACAATAATGCGCCCTTGTGTGTGCTGGATTTAGTAGGTCCTTGCCCCTGTTTGTCCTGCATGCCCAGTATATACCAATGTGCACTGTACTGCAGACACCACAGCAACAGGAACTCACAAGCTATAGCTAGGCCATTGGTGGTTACATATTCTGATGCAATTTATGATTGGGATTCAGTGGTACATCTGATACTAGAAAACATCCGCCAACCGAAACAACTTTAATTTGAATACTGCTAACCTGCTTATCAATCGCCATCAAGCTGCGAGCCCGCATTTCACTGCTCCAACCAACCAGAAGCACCCATGCACACACATCCTGCTCACAGCTGCAGCGATCCATCGTCCTCTGATCTGCAGTCGTCTCTCTGATGGCCACGCAAGGTAGGGTTTTGTTGGACCCCTTGGTCCTATGAAAGGTGGCATGTATATGCGATGCGTTTTACGGGCTCAGAGTGGCCTCATCATTCGTACTTTATGCCTTTTTGGCACCAGCAACCAAACCCCTCTTCTTGGGGCTCAACTCATCATCCAAGTGTTATTTGCTGCAATCAAGAGCCGATAAAATGCATGCGTATCTCTGCAGCAAACGACGGCGCGTGAGTTGATGAAGCTGTTGCGTTGCAACATCCGTCGATGTGGATAATATATATATATATATATATATATATACCCAGGTGGTGATTTTGTGCCATACCATAGGGTCTTTATCATTGTTACTGCCTGCAGTGTCACCATTTTAACTGCTCCTATTCTCTCTCTCTCTCTCTCTCCTCGGCTGGTAGCGATCGAAACTTTCAGTACGTGTTATATGTCTTCTGTCCCTTGCTGTAGAAGCAAAAGATTGCAGTTTTGCTAGCTGGCAGTCTATACTAGGAGTACTAAAAATGTAGTAATTAACAGAAGAAAATTAACAAGCAGCTGGTCTCGGAATCCTTTCTTGCGTGGATAGATATGATATGATCCAAACAGGCCAGCATACTACACTCGATCACTAGCTAATTATCCCTGCATTGTTTCCTATAAGTTTTAGCTACACTAACCCAAGCCAACATGGATTATTAATTAAAGCCGGCGCGGCTTTGAGCCGCGCGCGCGCCGCGCACAAGCATACAGTCACTGATCGTGGTACTGATTATAGAATTGGCCCTAATCTGGCATTGAGATCCCCCAATTAACCAAGCCAGCGATTAAAGAAGAGGTTAAAAAGGATCAGGGCAATAAAATAGGCGATGCAACCATTATAGGGTGCAGCGAAACAATGCTTGTTTATACAGATCCAAGCTACTTTGCGTGGATATTTTACGCCAAAGGCCTCGTAGAAAGCTGGTTGCCCTTGAATCAAGTGACAATGGCGAGCCAGAACCCGCCCACAGGCTCCCAGGTGGAGAGATCTATCCTGTATCCACTATTCACCTAAACAATCTAGAACTCTTCACAAGATGCATATATAATTTTACATGCCTCAATGTGGCACACTCCTGTTACATGTACTAGTGCTATTATTATTGAGTTTGTTACTGGTAGGAGATTATATTAGCATGGAGTGCTTCACATTTCCAGAGGCTTAACATTAGTTCTGTTAGCGAGAAGAAAAAGTCAGAAGGATCAGACACACAGCAGGTGAAGTGAGCGAGCTGTGTTTAGTTCGGTGCAAAGTTTAGATTTTGGTTGAAATTGGAGATGATGTGATTGAAAAGTTGTGTGTATGACAAGTTGATGTGATGGAAAATGACTGAAGTTTGGATCCAAACTTTGGATCTAAACACAGCCTGAGAGAGAAAGGGGCATTTTGTTTGATGAGATACTGCTGCTGTTGCTGCTGCTAATGCTTTTTTTAGGTAGATCAAAAGGAAAGGGGTGACTGGTGATCGAGGCAAACATTATGTGTGAAAGGAATCTGATGGTTGAGAAGGGAGTTGGAATCCACTAAAGCCATGGTGTGCTTTTTATTCTGCAGCACCACCTGCAGTGCAGGGGTATTGAGGTATTGGTACACAGGCAAGTGTCCAGAAAAGGCTTTGACATTTGACAAGTGCCCCCTTTCTCTATGTGGAAAGGTGTTGAGTCCACTGTGTTTTAGCTCATGATTGGTGCCTAAGCCACCGTATAAAATAACTAACCCTAGATGACCCTCATTATTGGTGCCTGGTGGTGGTTGGTTGGGTAAGTAATTGGGTTTTGATCAGTTGAGCTTGGGTCTCTGTCTCCGATCGAGTCACATCCTGAGAGAGGAGCCACTCCTGCTAGTGCCGCCTTCAACACGAGCCCATGCAAAGTGCGACCAAACAATGCAGGGCAGGCAGCCAGCCAGCACAACTCCCGAGAATCTAATGCCTGCCCAATCATGGACCTAATCTAGCTAAGCCAGGTGTTAGGAGAGGAACAACTGTCAAAATGCCCTTCATGCCTGCATCTGCATGCCAATTCCAGATCTTTTATCTGCCCATACCCATGCGCATGGGCCTTCTGCATGCATATGCCCTCTGAGTTTACTACTACTACTAGCTTGCTCCAAATGCATTGCCCAGGACTAAAGATGGTCGATCGATCGATCACACAAACTCATCCCTACTGTATCTTATTCCTGCCTGATCCGTAGGCAGCCTGTAGCAGCTAGCGTCGCATAGATCAAATCTTCCATGTACAAATTATATATGTACTAGCTAGCTATACTACCCTGCAGGACGGTGGAAAGTGGAATTATAGTTACCAATTCGTGCAGGTAGCGATTGGGATTTGACGTGTTGACGAGAACTGTTCGGCTTTGGCGTGCCGGCCCAGCTTTAGCGACCAGTAGACCCGGGGGGCCTCGTCCCGCCGGCGTCAGATGTGTCGCGCGCTCGTCGGTCGATCTCCTCGTGTGGCTGCGGCCTCGCCCACGGCGCGCCCTAGGCGTGGGCTTTTTCGCGGAAAAGAGGCGCGTATGCCTCCATCCGTGATCCGTCCATCAGGTCACGCTAGGCTATCCCATCGCGACGCGCGACCCCGGCGCGGGCGGCATGGGGCCATATACGCGTGTCGCCGCCTCGCCCGTGCCGGCTGCGGGTGGACACGCCCGCGCGCGGAGACGACGGACGACGAGCTAGGCATTGGCGGC
>CM020179.1:41388346-41441087 GCA_009805545.1 Oryza longistaminata
TTGCGCGCGCGGGCCGCGGTTTTGCAGGGAGGGACGCGCGCCGCACGATGCTGCGGTTTCGGTGTAGGAGTTGGCGGTGTTTGTTTTGTTTACTGACCCGGGGCGGTCGCTACAGGTGGTGGCGGCATGCGCGCGCGCGTGCACGCACGGCCGATCAATCTGCCTCGCAGGCACGCATCGTACCGGGCCAGCGCGCGTGAGATCGGTGGGCGTGTGTGACCGTACCCGTGCGGGGGTTTGTTTATGCGTGGGCGGATAAGTTTAGCGTAGCATCTCAGGGGGGGTCGATCGATCAACGTGCATGCGCGTGCGTGTACGTGTTGGTTTTCAATACGTGGAGTGCCATGTGCTTCCAAAAGTTTAGCCATCTGTATATTAACTTATACAGTACCGTACTTGATTCTAAGGGTGACTTAAAGAGGCATGTACTACATATGTAATAGTAATATGCGTTTTACTACCTCAAAATGCATGCAAGGATATGCTTGGATGGGTGGTGTTATCTATTATAAGATCCATGCGCGCGAATGAGTCGTGTACGCTATATATTTACACCCGAGTCCTAATTAAACTAGCTATCGTATCGTGCCATCCCTAGTTGTTGGCGTCCTATTTGTCAGGAAATATGAATCGGATCTCGTGTACAGTCGTGTCCACCTTTTCCCATTAATGAAGATCATGTGGTGGTGGTTCAAGTAGTATTGTTTTTGCACGCACGTAGTTACACGTAGCGATTGTCTGACCATGCCGAATGTATGGGCCATAAGAGAGAGTGGTTGCATTGTAACATGTTCGTTAATTATCATATTAAGGCCTGGCCTTCATTGGTTAACTAGACAGCAATAGGAACAAATGGATGTACTAAAGTGCTATAATGTAATGCAGTTGTACTAGTCATCAAGCATACAACTGCAGATCAAGGAAATGACAACACTAGTAATTAACTAGCTTAACACTGACGTTTCTTTTATTTCTTAAAACTTGTGATAAGACATGAAGAGCATGAAGTACTTGATGTCAAACTCAAATCTATTCTCTCTATATAATTAATTATTAAACTGCCAAAATGTCCAATCGAGTAGCAACCAATTAGGATTTCATCGATCTGGAGTATCCAGCTGACTGCACACGCTGCGAAATAAATATGCATAAGTCTCATCTTCTTATGTTTCTTTTTTCATAAAAAAAAATGCTACTTCTAGTTAAGTTCTGATTGGCACTCACGACCAGCTAGCTCAAACTAAACTAATGAAGCTTAATTTGATTGATTAAACAAAGATCGATCGAACATTGCCTCCTTCCGGAGTTGTTAAACCGTCGCTTCAGTTGAGAGTCCCACTTTCAGTCTTTCAGAGTGACGGTTGTTGCATCTTCACTTCATACTATCTCCAACAATACGACCCATAACAGGAGACCCGTTGAACGGTATGCGTTGCGCTGAAGGAAAAGGTCACGAACCTATTTCTCGCCTTCTCCAACAGGGAACGCAAAAGAAAACTGGCACGCAGACAGTTTCTCTCTCCACCTTCCGTGAAATAGTTGTGCCTTGTGAGCCAGGCGTTTGGGTCGATGAGAGAGAACACTCATATTTGGGTCGCACTCCGCCTGACACCCAAAATGGGTCTTTTCTATGGGTACTCTGTTGGACGGTGTTTTTGTTACGCTACAGTGGTCTGAAGCATGCATTTTGAGTTTGGGTGCCACTATGCCTAGCCTGTTGGAGATAGTCTCACATACATTATTCCTTCGCATGTCCTTTTAATTTCTGGTCCTGGAGCATCGACGATGAATGTGACAGAAGAAAACAGAATATATATCATAAGATACTGTACTTATATGTATAGTACTATACTGCACACATAAAGAAGCTGAGAAGTGAAAAAAATGCAGTGTAATGGGCTAATGACTGCGATATGATCGATAATGACGCCACTAAAGTATAAGATCGCCGAGAACATCACCGTGTTGCTGACTGTACTTGATATCAACTCTTGTCCTTCTCGGCGCCTCGGCGGCGAGTCAACTGTCCGACCTGGCGCCGCCTGTGAAATATCTCCGTCGTCCAACCATCAGTGACCCGGTCGTGAAAGTTTTTTTGCAGGCCCACTGCCCAACTGAATCACTATAGAGAAAAGTGTGTACTACTACTAATAATTACCAGTTGCTGGTATGTGGAATTTTATTAGTACTACGACTTAACTAGTGTAATAGTCATCGTCAAGATTGTCAGGTTGGCGTGCAGCCACACGCACATGCATCAATTGTGGCACGTGTGGGTTTTACAGGCAAGCAGTAAGGTGAAGAACGTGGTTGGACATGGAATGACTTATCATTTTGTTAGGAGCGTTTTTTGTTTTTTAAAAAAAGGTTAGAGCATATTGTAGCTGTTGGATAAGGCATGTTTGGTTGAGTATTATGGATGTATAATCCTTTTAGAGAAAAATGACTGATTTGGTTTAGGGCCATTTTGGATTGATACCAAAATATTACCCTACCAGTTTTTTGGTAGTTTACATAGTGAATGTATGGCTATTTTGGTTTGATGCCAAAATGGTGCCCTACCAAATTGTTGGTATTTTGAATAGTAGTTTGGTTAGTATTTGGTTTGCTATCAAAATGTGCCAATAAGACACGTAAGTTGCCAAAACATTTGGCACTACCAAAATTTGCCTATGGTTTGGTATTGTCAATATTTTGGCATGGTAACAAACCAAACAAGCCCGTAATTGTTTGGTTTGGAGCCAATTGAATGGTAATGCCGATGGTTAATTTGGCATAATTCTATAACTTTCTTGACCATAACATGAGATTTGGCTTTCAATTGGTATCACTTCAAACCCATTCACTTAAAATGCTATCCTACTAAAATATTGGTAGTTTTAAAATATGCCTAAGTTTTGGCACTACCAATATTTTGGTAGGGCACTAAACCAAACAAGCCCTTAATGCCAAAACTTACCCTACCAAATAATTGGCAATTTAAATAGTTTTGTAGATGTTTGGATGGATTCCAATATTTGCAATAGCTAATACAACTGATATAGTCAACTCTACCAAAACATTGGTAGTGTCAAAACATGCCTTAAGATTTGGTAGTGGTAGGGCATCAAACCAAATGAGCCCAAAAATATTTTGGGATGGATTAGCAGCCCAGCCAATTGCATAGAATTTGGCCCATATGTGATATGCAGTTTTGGGTCTAAATTGTAGTAGCAGTATTTGGCCCATATGTGGTTTTGCAGCTTTGGGAGTTTGGGCCCAAATTGTTGCTCAGGTCCACTAGGCCACTAGCAAAACCCAACGAACGAACGGCATGCGGCTCGAGACGAACACGGAGATGAGTTTGTCGCTTCTGCAAGGCTACTCCTCCGCCGAGGAAGACGACCCAGCCGCCGCCGGCGCCGGCGCTGGCGAGCTGAGCGACTCCGGCGACTCCTCCGCTGAGGACGCCGGATCAGACGGCGAGGAGGCTTCCGCTGCTCCGAGGCCAGCCGCGAAGCCCCGCCCCCGCCCAAACCCTAGCCGCGGGGATGCTGGCGGCGGCGGCGGGGACGGCTCATTGCTGCCCTCAGCACTGGATGCCTTCGCGGAGATATCGGGCCCGCCGGAGTTCCTGAACAATAGAGTCGCCGAGCCCGAGGAGGCCGTGGAGGCGCTCGGAGTGCTCGACCGCCGCGGCAAGGGCGGGAGGGGAAGTGACAGCAAGCAGCCGCCTCCTGGTGAGCCTTCTCAGCTAATTGAAGCGAGTATTGATGTTCTCTCAGAAGTTTATTAATGAGTAGTGTTTTTTAGACTCGATTTGACACCTGCAGTACTAGAATGAGCCCTCTATTTCGTCCCTTTTGGCAAAGCAACTATCAAAGTAGGTTTAAATCTGACATTCTTGGAAATCAGAATAGTATATTACACTTTGTGGATTGAATTATACTATCACCTATACTTGGTGTGGTGATCTTCCTTTGATGTATAGATATTTTGATTACAGTGTGTCTGTGTTGGATAAAAGTTCTACTAGAGTCAATCGCTTCAATTCTAGAAAGAATTGCAATGTGCTGGTTGAGATTTTGGTCCAAAAATGGGTAATCTGCAGTGGTGTTGGAGGGCCTTGGCCCTTGGGTTGTTCATACTGCTCAGTGCTTTGATTGATGTGTGCCTAGTCTTTCGTGTTAGATGTCTATACAGATACTAGGGAATGCGCTCGCATGGAATCAAGATCTTGGCACAATTGGGATGCCTGCCAAGTTCCAATTGAGGGATGCAGCGCAAAAGAAGGGAACATTTTTTAGCCAGGCTTTCTTTGACATGGTAGCTCCAATTGACACGCTTATTAGGATAAGGTTGATGACAGTGTTATTTATATCTTGCACCCCTGATACATGTAGGACAGTTAGAAATTGGATCTTACATTCGCATAGCAAAATAAGGGGATAAATTCATTCATGTTATGCGTTCAATGGTTGATTTTTTTTTCAAAAGTACCGTACTTCACGTTTTGCATGAAAGTACTGTCAAAGTGCAGCATGTCCAAAAAAAAAAGTTCCCATCGCTGATGACTGTTTATAGAATGGGCTCTGTTCTTACAACTGCTTTGAATCGGATTGGCAGTTTATATTTTGCAAATTATTGATATGCTTGGGCACAAGGTACATGGTAAATCGGATCTGATCACTGTATGCGCTTCTATGTGCTTAGTATTAGCGTGTCAAGTTTCTGCGATAGCACTTATACTGTTTCCAGTTCATGTTACATCTAAGAGTGATCTGACTGAAAGCCTTCTCCAGGTGCCGTTGTGGTCGCAAAACCTCAATTGGTTGCAATTCGTGAACGAGTTAGCAGTGGGACAAATGGTGCCAACCCTCCAGTTTCTACTGAAGGAAAGAGAATAATAGGTGCGGCAAATCCTGGTCCAGAAGATGCTGCTGATCTTCTAAGGTTGGTCATTTTTATCAATACTACAACAAGATAACTTGAAAACTTAGCTGAATTCGTTATATTCCTGGTTAATTATTTTACTGCTCTTAAAACTGTGTTTCTTTTCAATCTGTAGAATGTGCCTCCAATGTGGTATACCAAAGACCTATTCACACGCACGAGGTATGGTGTGTCCTGTTTGCAACGATAGACCAGAGCAGGCAAGAGAGCCAGAAAAGAAGAAAGGATCGACCGTCAAAGACAAGGAGAAGATCAAAAGGATGAGGGGGCAATCATCACACGCTTCGTGGAAGAGTGAAACTGAGATGGCCCTGCGGCAACAATTTGACTGATTACTAACTAGTGCCACCTCCTATACTTGGTATCATGTGTTATGTACACTGCGAGTACTTATGTAATCCTATCTTCATCAAAATCCCGTAGAACTGCCTCCAAGAGTCATAGTCTTGTGTTTGCTGTATTTTCAATTTTCCACCATGAATGGATTTGTTCGATAAGCTGAGAAATGTTTCCTTGCAAAATTCCGTCGAAGCCAAAGTTTGAGCCAATTGTATGATCATTTATTTTTCCTCTTGCAAATTGTTCCTCAGACAAGACTGGAAGTGGCAATCCTAATGTTGGGTCATGACTCATGAGTGCCTGATGCTGTAGGACTGATGCGGCATCAGAATTCTTCGACGCAAGGAATGAAATGGGTTCGTTGGGACTTGTATTTCGTCTCCAAGGCTCGTCCATCGTACTGTACGGACAGTTTTAAATTTTACGGATAGTCATGTGGTGTAACATGGCCAACGTGCAATCGGTCCAAGGAGATAGACACGACCGTACCAAGCAGTAAGCAGATCCCTCCGTCTACCATTATTATTCGTCCTCTACTTTCTCGGATCCCTCCGTTTCGTGCCTGGTTGCCAGTAACGTTATCCAGGTCATCCAACCTGTTTTTCACTGCCATCCTGGAGCCTCTACTGGTTCATTTTGCAGTTTTGCTGTGAAACCAAAACAGCGTTAATAGTGAAACTTCTGGGAGAAAGACAAACAGTTGCCGCCAGATGTACGAAGCAGGTGGAGTAGCCATGGCATATGGCCCATGGGGCCTATCCAGCATGATTTTCTCGTTTGAATAATGCGCGTTCATGTCCGATCGAGACGAATGCGGCCGAAGAAATTTTCCGCACCATCAACACTGTGACAGCGAGGCCCCCACCGCCACGACGCATCAACTGCTTCCATTTTTATACTGATCCACTCCCCCCGATCTCCGCAGCTCACACACCGAAACAACACACATCGCCACTAGCTCCCTCGATCCGATTCGGATCGGATCCATGGCTAACCTCGCCGCCTCCCTCCTCTTCCTCCTCGCCGTCGCGTCTTCCGCCACCGTGCCAGCGCATGGGCGCCGCAACCTCCTCCCGACTCGCATCAAGGTACGTCGCCCTTGGATCTCTGGCACCTCGTGTCATCGATCGTTTAATTTCTCCTTGCGGCTTCGCAGCTGGTGAGGGGAGCCGACGCCGGCGCCGGCGGCGATGCCGGCGGGGACAAGATGGAGTGCGTGTACACGGTGTACATCCGGACGGGGTCGATCTGGAAGGCCGGGACGGACGCGAACATCACGCTGGAGCTCGCCGGCGCGGACGGCAACGGGGTGGGGATCACGGACCTGCCGTCGTGGGGCGGCCTGATGGGGGAGGGCCACTCCTACTTCGAGCGCGGCAACCTCGACATCTTCAGCGGCCGCGGCCCGTGCATGGCCGCGGCGCCGTGCTGGATGCGTGTGGCGTCCGACGGCACCGGCCCGCACCACGGCTGGTACTGCAACTACGTCGAGGTCACCGTCACGGGCGCGCACAAGGGGTGCGCGCAGCAGCTGTTCACCGTCGAGCAGTGGCTGGCCACCGACGCCGCGCCCTACAAGCTCGAGGCCATCCGCGACAAATGCTCCGCCGCCGGATCGGGCGCCGCCGCGGCGTGAGCGAGTGACGCGGCCACGCCGTGGGGGAATAAGCTCGTACCCTCTCCTCGCGTGTGCCACTGGGCTCCGCGACGTGGATGTGCTACTAGTCGAATAGCCGGGAGCCGTGTGATCTGTGGTGAGTGGCATCTGTAGACTGTAGGGGGTGTGTTCATGTTTTGATTTGTAAAGATGGTAATCCGCGTGCGTTATCATGTACGGTGGATGCTACAGACTGTCCGACTAATAACTTTGCGAGTCGCCGGTGATGAATCGGCGTTGTGTTTCCTCGGTTACGCATCGTCGTGCCGCCTCGTCATACAGAACAAAATGGAGGAAAAATCGCCTAAGACAGCAACGTAAAGTGAGATAAATCCAGCTCAATGACAACAATGGAAAACTAAATAATTAATTAATGCGCCATAATACTATGAGCTAGCTTTCGGATTTTGCGCCTAAAGTCATAAGAAACCTGGGATATCATTAGAGCACCCGCAATGGTAAAGTAATGTGCTATCTATAAAACATGTACATCTCAGCAATAGACTAGATTAATAGTAAACCATCTCAATGGTATGTCTACATGGGTATCTATAGCTCTCTAATACATTGCCTCGTTTTTCTCTATAGACTATCTCCAGGTTAGTAGATAACTTTGCTCTCTCTCTTCATTTAATCTCTTCCAAGTAGGAAAATATGCTGACATGGCTCTCTTATAGAGAGCCTGTAGATAACCATTGCGGGTGCCCTTTAGCGATGGATCGACGACTTGCTGGGTATCATCAGCAGGCTGGCCCATCAGTTCATGGCATGGGCCAGTAATGAGCATCCCCTAAGGCCCTGTGGCAGGCAAGCACGCGCCCAATTAGCCTCGTTTGTGAGGTCCAATTTATCGGCCCATCGTTGCGTTTGGGCCAGAATTTTAGTTCGACGCTCGAGTGGGCCCCAGCCTATCAACAAGACACAGAGAAGTATT
Source organism: Oryza longistaminata (assembly GCA_009805545.1). Classification (NCBI taxonomy): domain Eukaryota; kingdom Viridiplantae; phylum Streptophyta; class Magnoliopsida; order Poales; family Poaceae; genus Oryza; species Oryza longistaminata. The sequence continues at coordinate 41,396,209 of CM020179.1, forward strand.
AAACTTCCAGATGCTCAGATAATTAGTACCCTCGAATAATAAAAAAAAGAAGGATAACTACTACCCTGGGAGAGTTTGTTTTTCAGAATTCATTTTTAGTTCAAAATCCTAGGTCTAAATTCTATTGGTTCATTTGATCCGTGTCATTACAAATATACCGAATTAGAAAAATACCATTACCATACCATCGCCATCAGATTTTCCTTCCATCTTCTTCATTCTTTCCTCTTCTTCTCCCGTGGCGATGGTTCAAGAGTGAGGCATCAAGACGATGAAGACAGGACCATGGTGACCGGTCAACAACGGGGTCCCAAATTTGCTCCTGGAGCAGTGAAGGGAACTGAGGAGGGAGGAGGCCAAGCCACGCGTCGGTACTAGGGTGTTAGCCCTGCCGTTCTACCATTCTGACCGCCCTCGCAACCTCTCCACGCTGACCGCGCGTCGCCACTAGAGGCTATGGTACTGAGCTCGTCTACCGGAGCCAAACTCTTATCATCTCGCCCACTAGAGTTTGCCACTCTTTGTCGCGTTGCGGACCTCCTCGAGCTATCGACGCAAAGCTCTTCTCGTCGAGCTCCTCGCAGCCAGCACCCTCGTCGAGCTCCTGCACCACTGACGGCCTCCTCGAGGCACCGCGTTGAGGTCTTCCCTCTGCCTCTTCATCATTACCGCCATGGCACCACCTCCACTAGTGGTGCCATCTCGTTCTCCCTAGCATGACGATTCTGCTGCTACTAGTTAGCTTCGGCACAGGAATCGGAGAAACCGAGGAGGTTGGAGAAGCGCAGGACATACAAGGACGAAGGAGAGGAATCTAACAGGGATAACAAAAAACTGAACGATAATGGCATTGTTACCGATTTGACAAAATTTCAGTGGCACCCAACAAATATCGTGATTAGTAATGATATTTTTTTATTCGACACATTTGTAATGATATTTATGGATCAAATTAACCCAAATTTTATCGTACTCAGATAGAAACTGACCGGGAATATGAATTCTGCCGAGAGACGGCCTCCCTTAGCGTGCCGAGCAAAGCAACTTCGCAATAAATCGATGCCTTTGCCACTGCCGCCGGCCGGTGGAGCATGGGCCTAGCGCCCTAGCCACCCATTGCCGTCCCCCATACCTTGCATCCCTCTCAAGTGCATCTCCCCTTTCATGATTGCACCAAATGTTCTTAAATTTGAGCTAACTCCCTTTTACAATCTTTACACATCACCGGGTTCACTCATGCACACCAACCTCTCCCAGCTTATCATTGGCACACAGATAAACAATCACGGCGACCTCATTAGTATTGATCGAAAGTGCTAATGGTACAAGAGAACCATCATTAGGTGAATTTTATTATCTCAACAGAAATAATTAACTAACCTAGTAACCTATATACTACCGGTGCCCATCGGATTGAAAAATAAGTCCACTAATATATGCAGTAGCGTTTAGTTTGCTTTGAAGTTTCATGGGCAGTTCTTGTGATGCTGCAATGATCAAACTCTTCTAAATAAATTCTGAGTCGCCGCTTGACAATTATTAGGTTTGGCGCCACCGCGGCAGCCACACCTCTTCTCGCTCGTAGAGACCGTGACAGTCACGAGGCACTGGACCTCTCATCAAGTTATGGAGCTGTACACAATTCATTGCACCACAGGACGAGTTGTAGTAGTGGAAATGCAGATATGTTCACCATACTGCATATCCTGCAGCATTGCCATTCGCCGAAGCTGTAGATGCGAGCTGACGAACAAACTGTGCATGCACGCGCACTGCACTTAAAACATACAAGTATTCGGCCGAAAATAAAGTTCAGAGCAAGAAGGTCCAGGTGCCATATCTGTATCTTGTAGTGGTACGACAAAAGTAGTACTCCCTCCGTTTTCATATAAAAACGTTATTAACTTTTACAAGGTTATTTTTAAAGTACCTTTAATGATACAATAAGTTGTGACAGAATAAATATTATTTGCACACTTCTTTAACAAGATGATAATGATGAAAACATCATATAAAAATAAAAAAATCATTATATTTAAAAACGGAGGTAGTGTCAATTCAGAATTCAGATTCGGTCATGCTTGTTCCAGATTATCCATCACCACGGCAGATGCAGATTATGCACGGGCGCGTTATAGATTTTGTTCCCAAATTAAATCTAGCGAAGATCACCTCTCAGTTCAGTCTATAGCATTCCCCAGTTTTTTAATAGATGACACCATTAACTTTTAATTAAATACACGATTGACCATTTGTTTTATTTTTCTCGCAAAGGCATAAGATATAAATTATGCTTAAAGTATTTTTAGCACAACAAAATAAATGATAGTTACGTAAACTTTTGAGTAATTTTCATAAAACTACATGCATTTTAACACGTTGTATCACTAAACTACAAATTGAACGCTACAGTCGTCATAAAACTACCAAATTAATATTGAAATAATAAAGAAATTGCATAATTCAGAGTTTAAATTCCTATCACTACTATTATATTGGAGTTATAAACGTTATAGTTTTGTGGTTAAATTGGTGCTAAATTTATATCAAAGTATCTATTGTTAAAATTTTCTTAAAATTTTTTAATAAGACAAATTCAAACCTGTATCCGAAAATTAACGGCGTCGTTTATTAAAAAACGGATGTATTGTCAAATAGTTTCTTTGGTTTTAGTTCAGATTATATATTTTTTCCCTACATTAAGTGAAATTAGCGGCTCGCCGGTTCGTTAAAAAAAATACCGTATAATCTGTATCACCGTATATAGTCCAGCCTAGCATTAATAAGTTTATCCGCGTACTTCGGGAGTATGGCAGTACTTGCTTGCATGCTACGACGCCGGGTTCTTCAGTTCAGAGGAAGATTAGTAGCGGCAGTGGTACAAAAACTGGGCTCCTCTTGCAGTAGACAGTGGACGGACAGAAATAAATTTGGTGCCGTGCAACGTACACGACACACACACATACCCTTGTCCTCCTGCTCCTGATTGGATCGGTAGAAAGGTGGCGGATGCTGGATTATAATAAAAACCCTGTAGATTACACCCATAATAAAATGGTCAAGGACCACGACACCACATAAAGACACCCATCCCCGTGATCAACTACCTCAATTAGCCTCCCAAGACCCCCCTATAATTTACCATAATTTATTCAAACAGCTAGTACTCCTCCGGTTGATAATACATATCGTTTTAGATAAAAGCATGGTATCAAAAATAACTTTGACTATTATATTTTTATTATAATATGTATAAAAGTGTTAACAAATATATGATTTTATTAAAATACTTTTTAAGACTAATCTATATATGGAGTCACCATATTTAAAAGAAATATTTTAAAAATAATTCATAATCAAAGATTCTCAAGTTTGACCTCACCCTTATCTAAAACGACGAGTATTATCAACCCAGAAGGGAGTAATACTAATTTAAACATGTTCACCCTACTAAAAATCTAAAAAATAGTCTATTTAGATTTATAGTACTGTAATACTCTTTACTAGGTTACTGTATTTTGGCACTGAGGCGGCACACATCAACAAGGGAACGCACGAATCTCAAAGCAGATGCTCAGGCTGAACGCCTCCATCTCTACCGTTCACTGCTCCACGTTGGTGTCCTTTTTGCATGATGGATCGCTCGCTACGAGTTTTTTTTTTTTTTTAAGCGGCAGCGGCAACTGAAAGGTGGAAGGCTCTCCTCTGCTTTTAAGACCAGCGCAGAGACAGACAGAGCGATCAGTCCATCGAACGAGATGAAGGGAGGGAGGGGGAGCAATGGCGCCGCCACCGACCTGCTCGTCTGCTTCCCGTCGCGGGCGCACCTGGCGCTGATGCCGCCCAAGGCGATCTGCAGCCCGTCGCGGCCGTCGGCGTCGGAGCCGGTCAAGCGCCGGCACAGCACGAGCAGGTCCGGGCCGCCGCCGCCGTCGCGGCGCTGGCGGCGGTGCCGGGGGACAGAAGGCGGCCAAGAAGGCGACGTGGCTGCAGGCGCTCGGCATCAAGAAGGACGCGCTGCCGTTCTTGAACGCCGTGCACGGCGCCTTCCGCCTCAACGTCGCCGGCTGCTTCGGTAGCTTCCCCGGCGCCGTGGTGGAGTACACCTCCGGGGAGGATGACGACGACGACGACGAGGAGGAGCTCGCGGCGGGGAAGGACACAGAGCACGGGGCTGCATTGGCCAAGTGGTTCATGGTGCTCGAGGAAGGCAAGAAGGTATCAAGCAGGAAGCGGGAGCAAGAGCCGCAGAAGCAGCAGGAGGAGGAGGAGCAGGACAAGAAGGAAGCGGACATGGCGCCGCCGGCGAACGCCCTGATGCTGATGCGGTGCCGGTCGGCGCCGGCGAAGGGGTTGCCGAGGAGGTTAGGAGGAGATGCAGAGGAGGAGGTGATCAAGAACTCCAAGAAGGAGGAGGAAGAAGAGGATGAGAAGGAGGAGAGGCTTGTGCTCATGAGCTACGCCCCTGACTTCTTCAAGGTATCCGTCGACATCGCCAAGGAGACGTGGATCGTCGGCGGCGACGACGCCGTCTTGCGCTGCCGGAGCTGGAAGAGATGATCACCACAAGGATCGTTCTGTGAGCAACGTATGTGTGTTTTGTTCTACTTTTTTGCTACATGCTTGCCTTTTCTTTTCCTTTTTTTTCCCCTCGGAGAATTATATATTCTTCTTTATATAAAGCTCATGTAAAGGGTTCGATGAGCACGCAGCAGATTCTTCATTTGTTCTGCCAAGGCCAACACAATGGTCTCTCTGCAGAAGGATTTCTGCTCTGTAAATAGTGCTGTAATAACCCTTTACTAGATGCTAGTACACGGTGAATAGTACTTTTGTTTGTGAAATGTAATGAGTAATATATATATGATGAGCTGTATAGCTCACTTTAATTTCCTACTTTCCTAGTGGAGTTAAGATACAACCATTAGCGCTTTAGCCTTGTATGATAGATTGGAATCTCTATGATGAACTTTTCAGAATATCTTGTTTTCTTTTTGCAAACTGATAATCATTTGCTGGAGTGGTTGGTTTGCCTCTGCTCAGCTCATATTAGCTGTGATAAAAAGGCATGATCTTAATGTTGTATTTGGCCACATTTTTTAATGGATCACTCACAGTTCGTTAGAGAAGGCCATGTTGTTGAAAGAATTGTCCTTGTATGCCCAGAGGCAATTGTTGCCACTGTTGTTATCCGACAGATGTACAGGGGAAGTAGTAGGTGGATAAAAAGCTGGTTCCAGTGTCAACTCGGATTTCTTTTAGCCATTTTTTGTTATTCATTTTGAATCACTACTTATTATTACCACATCCATTTCAAAATATAAACATTTCTATATTCTTTAGGAAAACTACGTTAAGAGAATTCAGTGGTCAAATTTTGAATTTTGAGTTACTCCTTTCCAAGCATCTCATTAGTTGAAAACGTAAAGATTTCTATGTAATGGAATCAGTGCCTAAAAATGTTTATTGCGGTACAAAATTTAAATCCTAGAAATGTTTATATTTTGAAACATATGGAGTAGTTATTAGTCTCCGACCTCTGTATAATGTGCAAAATTTTCGGAAAGTGCTAAGAGAAGTTGATTTTTCTAAGTTTCAGAGCATAACTGAACCAGCTCACCTGTTACAATCTACAAACTAAATCTTATACTTTACAATTATTGAGACCAAACTTAGTGACAAATTTTCCGATTGTGTTTTCTGAAAAATCAACGGAAGGTTGAATAGCGAACAGATGCAAGCATTTTTGAATTTTGAGGATTTACATAAAAAAGATCATTTAGAGAAACATTGAACTTGTAATAGAATTATAATTCTTCAGTAGCCCTGTTTACTAAAGAGTTTCTCTAGTTTTTATGAACTAAATCTGCTCGCGGGAAGTGTACATCTAGAGCTCACATTTCTCATCCCCGGAACTAGCATTAGCCTGCCTTAACTGCTGGACATTACCAATTATGTGTTCAGCTTTAACAGATTCTGAACAAGCCGAAAAATGCAAACCATTCTCAATGCCACATAACAGGTTCAGAATGAAGAAACTACAAGCAACCATATGTTCAGACACCCAGACCATTGTGCCAACCAAACTGATAAATGAAAGCCATGCACTACGGTGTGCAGTACTGAAGTTCAGTTACATATACGCACCATCAATAGTACAGTCAGTCACACGGCACAGCATTTAGCAATGCATGTCCTGCAAAATTTTGTACAGGCATCCGGATTCCAGATATAGTTTCAGCAAGAGGGAGCCATGCTCAAATGGATACTCACTCATTTTCTGTTTGGGATGGATATTAGTTTTGTAGTACAAAGTACAACCCAGTATGTTTTTTGTGTGAGGCAAACTTAAATCTTCAGAAACTTTCATGGTTGCTATCACTGCCAACCCACATTCAAATTAACTAGCTATACTTCTCGGTGCAGCAAGTATTATGTACAGTTTCATTACTCTCAATTCTCTTGTAATTTGGCGTATAGTGCACAAAAAAAGAATCATACTGACTTGACACTAACAAACCGCGCAATGGTGCGTGCTGCATTGTTTTGTCCAAAGTCTTGTCCTCTTCAGATCTTGCAGTTGATTTCGGGTAGCCGACAGATTAAAGAAGCCTACAAGGAAGAATAAACTTATATAGAGATCAACATGCCAATGCTTTGTTCTAAAGAAGAAGCACAGGCGAGAATCTCCCTAATTTTCAAACAGCCTTTTTATTTCTTTATCTGCGCGTGGTGATCAACTGTTGTCCTTGACCTAACCAGTTAAAATTAAGGTAGATAAAGAGTACTGAAATTCTTTTTAGAGCCGACACAGTAGTGCCCAAGTACTATAGGGACTACGATGCAGTTTTGGATTTGTTTCTTTCCAGTATGCAAGCAATCTACACAATGTCTCCCAGAAAAGTACCGATGAGGGCTTTTTTGAAATAAAATTAAGGAATTCAAGGGCATGAAAATATGTCTTCACTGTCCATTTTACTTGATTTTTGTTTGATTGAAAAGGACCTGGTTTTCTCTACGACTGATTTATCATTTTCTAGAACATATATTAGCAAATAGTACATACTTATATTTCTCTTTGGTGTAGTACTATGGTGAAACCTAGTAGGAAAATTATTTTGACGGTATATTCGATGAATGTAAACATGAATTGGTAAGGCTAGCTGTGGTTACATGGCGTCACTGTTGTGATCTGCTTGCAATGCCCCCATTCCTCTGGCTCCGGAGCTTGGCTTCGACCTCGGACAGCGCCCTCTTCACGTCCTCGTTCTCCGGCAGTTCTTGGATCAGCACCTGGTAATCTCGCAACGACGCTTCCCATCTCTCCAGCTGATCACAAAAAAATCGTTTACAAAAATGAGACCGCGCATTCATGTCAGGTATGGCGATGAAAATTTCCGGCACGGCGGAGGCAGCGAACCTTGACGTTGCAGTCGGCCCTCCTGAGGCGCGCCTTGCTGTACGCCGGCCGCATGGCGAGCGCGCCGTTGCAGTCCTCGACGGCCTTCTCGTACCGCGCGAGCCTCGCGTGGCACGCGGCGCGGTTGCAGAGCAGCACGGCGTTGCCGGTCTCCCTGTCGAGGCCCTCGCCGTAGGCGGCGCACGCCTCGGCGAACCTGGACGCCTTGAAGAGGTCGTTCCCGCGCAGCCTCGCCGACGCCACCACCTTGGCCCGCCGGTGCACGTTCGCGATCTCCCGGTTGCTCGGGTCGAGCTGGCACGCCGTCTGCGCCGTCGCCACCGCGTCCTCAAACCTTCACACATCCAGCATGAACATCAGAATACAGCCATGGGCCATCTCATCTCTGCTGATCTCCATTTGATCGAGGAAGAAAGAAAAAAAACAAACGTTGAGGACGAACCTTCCTGCAGCCATGTCGACCTGGGCACGGATCATGAGGACGTAGGCATGGGCGACGGTGCCGAAGAACTTGGTCGACTCGTCGACGCCGAACCGCGGCGCGCCGCCTAGCACCGCGTCGGCCTCGTCGTGCCGGCTCAGCTTCACCAGGGCCTCGGCTTGCAACGCCATGACCTTCCAATGAAAATTTTCCATCGTGACAGAGACGTATCATCAGATCAGCCATTGATCGAATGCTGGTCGTGTTGCGTAAACGTTTTTTCTTTTCTTTTTTTTTTTCACGTTGCCGAGGGACGCTCACCTGTGGGGCGCAGTCGGCGCCGTCGGCGACGGCGGCCTGCGATTCCTGCAGCACCGTGATCCAGTTCCTCAGCTTGCGCGCGTCGCCGCACTTGGCGACGCGGCTCTTGACCGACTGCGCGCGCGACACGTCCGCGCCCGTCGAGTCGTTCGCCGATTGCTTGAAGTGGTGGATTGCCTTGTCAGGTTCTCCTAATCTGAGCAATAACAGCAGCTGTGTTTAGTTCACACAAAAATTGAAAGCTTGGTTGAAATTGGAACGATACGACGGAAAAGTTGGAAGTTTACGTGTGTAGAAAAGTTTTAATGTGATGGAAAAGTTGGAAGTTTGAAGAATTATTTTGAAACTAAACACAGCATAAGTTTACTATCGATAAAATCATCATGGTGTTGTGTAAACAAAACAATGTCAGTACTCAGTACAGAGTAGGCAGTAGAAAAATGAAGTGTGTGTGGACTTGTTCTCTGACAGATCGCAAAATTCAACAAGCTAGTACTAAGCTAGTGCTGCAATCATTCTCTTCAAAAAGAAGTGTGAGAATGCTTGTCGAGGAAGTGATTAGCTATTGGAATTACCAATCATAAATGTGATGGCAAATGGCTAGAGTAATTTACGGCAGAAGGTCTTGCTTGACCTGCTAAACCAATGATCAAATGTTCCAAAGGAGCACATGTATCAAATTGTACTATTGCCTAATCACAAACAGTGGGTAATTCCATTTCTTAAGGGAAAAGTTGGAGATTTCCAAGAAAGAATAGCAGCACCCCTACTCAACCATGAATAAGTCATCATTGACAAAGAGCCAATGCTGATGCAAATTAGCCGTTCCATTAACTAATTCCCCAACATCTAAATTTGGTGCACCTATTTTTGGCCAAAATAATTGCCTACGAAATATTAGTGGGTAAAGTTGAACAATCAGTTGTCGTCTTGTCAAAAGCCATGATCAAATCCCTTTTCCAATAGACTTAGATCATGCTACTATAACTATGGTGCTAGTCAAATCTGATTTCCAAATCAAGTCACGATATGAACTGACCTAATTCCAGTTGATCAATGTAACTAATAGTATTTCATTTCTTTTGCCGGATTCCTTAAGAATTTCAATTGCACTAATGACATTGGTGATGAACAATCTGAACGCCCAAATGCGGAATGCGCGTACCTGAGATACAGCCCGCCGAGGCGGTGGTGCGCGCGGCCGTACGACGGGTCGATCCGGACAGCCTCCCTGCAGTCGCCGACGGCCTCGATGAGGCGGCCGAGCGCGGCGAGCGCGGCGGCCTTGTTGCTCCAGTACGCCGGCCGCGTTGGATCCACCATGATGGCCTGGTCGTAGAGCGCCACCGCCTCCGCGTAATGCCCCTCCCGGTACTCCTCGTTGCCCATCTCCTTGAGCTTCTCGGGGTCCGTCCGGTGCGACAGCGCGCGGCACAGCTCGGACGGCGCCGGCGGCGCCCTCGGTTCCTTGACGATGTTCCCGAGGCGTGGATCGTCGGCGGCGACGACGCCGTCTTGCGCTGCCGGAGCTGGAAGAGATGATCACCACAAGGATCGTTCTGTGAGCAACGTATGTGTGTTTTGTTCTACTTTTTTGCTACATGCTTGCCTTTTCTTTTCCTTTTTTTTTCCCCTCGGAGAATTATATATTCTTCTTTATATAAAGCTCATGTAAAGGGTTCGATGAGCACGCAGCAGATTCTTCATTTGTTCTGCCAAGGCCAACACAATGGTCTCTCTGCAGAAGGATTTCTGCTCTGTAAATAGTGCTGTAATAACCCTTTACTAGATGCTAGTACACGGTGAATAGTACTTTTGTTTGTGAAATGTAACGAGTAATATATATATGATGAGCTGTATAGCTCACTTTAATTTCCTACTTTCCTAGTGGAGTTAAGATACAACCATTAGCGCTTTAGCCTTGTATGATAGATTGGAATCTCTATGATGAACTTTTCAGAATATCTTGTTTTCTTTTTGCAAACTGATAATCATTTGCTGGAGTGGTTGGTTTGCCTCTGCTCAGCTCATATTAGCTGTGATAAAAAGGCATGATCTTAATGTTGTATTTGGCCACATTTTTTAATGGATCACTCACAGTTCGTTAGAGAAGGCCATGTTGTTGAAAGAATTGTCCTTGTACGCCCAGAGGCAATTGTTGCCACTGTTGTTATCCGACAGATGTACAGGGGAAGTAGTAGGTGGATTAAAAGCTGGTTCCAGTATCAACTCGGATTTCTTTTAGCCCATTTTTTGTCATTCCTTTTGAATCACTACTTATTATTACCACATCCATTTCAAAATATAAACATTTCTATATTCTTTAGGAAAACTACGTTAAGAGAATTCAGTGGTCAAAATTTGAATTTTGAGTTACTCCTTTCCAAGCATCTCATTAGTTGAAAACGTAAAGATTTCTATGTAATGGAATCAGTGCCTAAAAATGTTTATTGCGGTACAAAATTTAAATCCTAGAAATGTTTATATTTTGAAACATATGGAGTAGTTATTAGTCTCCGACCTCTGTATAATGTGCAAAATTTTCGGAAAGTGCTAAGAGAAGTTGTTTTTTCTAAGTTTCAGAGCATAACTGAACCAGCTCACCTGTTACAATCTACAAACTAAATCTTATACTTTACAATTATTGAGACCAAACTAGTGACAAATTTTCCGATTGTGTTTTCTGAAAAATCAACGGAAGGTTGAATAGCGAACAGATGCAAGCATTTCTGAATTTTGAGGATTTACATAAAAAAGATCATTTAGAGAAACATTGAACTTGTAATAGAATTATAATTCTTCAGTAGCCCTGTTTACTAAAGAGTTTCTCTAGTTTTTATGAACTAAATCTGCTCGCGGAAAGTGTACATCTAGAGCTCACATTTCTCATCCCCGGAACTAGCATTAGCCTGCCTTAACTGCTGGACATTACCAATTATGTGTTCAGCTTTAACAGATTCTGAACAAGCCGAAAAATGCAAACCATTCTCAATGCCACATAACAGGTTCAGAATGAAGAAACTACAAGCAACCATATGTTCAGACATCCAGACCATTGTGCCAACCAAACTGATAAATGAAAGCCATGCACTACGGTGTGCAGTACTGAAGTTCAGTTACATATACGCACCATCAATAGTACAGTCAGTCACACGGCACAGCATTTAGCAATGCATGTCCTGCAAAATTTTGTACAGGCATCCGGATTCCAGATATAGTTTCAGCAAGAGGGAGCCATGCTCAAATGGATACTCACTCATTTTCTGTTTGGGATGGATATTAGTTTTGTAGTACAAAGTACAACCCAGTATGTTTTTTGTGTGAGGCAAACTTAAATCTTCACTTTCATGGTTGCTATCACTGCCAACCCACATTCAAATTAACTAGCTATACTTCTCGGTGCAGCAAGTATTATGTACAGTTTCATTACTCTCAATTCTCTTGTAATTTGGCGTATAGTGCACAAAAAAAGAATCATACTGACTTGACACTAACAAACCGCGCAATGGTGCGTGCTGCATTGTTTTGTCCAAAGTCTTGTCCTCTTCAGATCTTGCAGTTGATTTCGGGTAGCCGACAGATTAAAGAAGCCTACAAGGAAGAATAAACTTATATAGAGATCAACATGCCAATGCTTTGTTCTAAAGAAGAAGCACAGGCGAGAATCTCCCTAATTTTCAAACAGCCTTTTTATTTCTTTATCTGCGCGTGGTGATCAACTGTTGTCCTTGACCTAACCAGTTAAAATTAAGGTAGATAAAGAGTACTGAAATTCTTTTTAGAGCCGACACAGTAGTGCCCAAGTACTATAGGGACTACGATGCAGTTTTGGATTTGTTTCTTTCCAGTATGCAAGCAATCTACACAATGTCTCCCAGAAAAGTACCGATGAGGGCTTTTTTGAAATAAAATTAAGGAATTCAAGGTCATGAAAATATGTCTTCACTGTCCATTTTACTTGATTTTTGTTTGATTGAAAAGGACCTGGTTTTCTCTACGACTGATTTATCATTTTCTAGAACATATATTAGCAAATAGTACATACTTATATTTCTCTTTGGTGTAGTACTATGGTGAAACCTAGTAGGAAAATTATTTTGACGGTATATTCGATGAATGTAAACATGAATTGGTAAGGCTAGCTGTGGTTACATGGCGTCACTGTTGTGATCTGCTTGCAATGCCCCCATTCCTCTGGCTCCGGAGCTTGGCTTCGACCTCGGACAGCGCCTTCTTCACGTCCTCGTTCTCCGGGAGTTCTTGGATCAGCACCTGGTAATCTCGCAACGACGCTTCCCATCTCTCCAGCTGATCACAAAAAAATCGTTTACAAAAATGAGACCGCGCATTCATGTCAGGTATGGCGATGAAAATTTCCGGCACGGCGGAGGCAGCGAACCTTGACGTTGCAGTCGGCCCTCCTGAGGCGCGCCTTGCTGTACGCCGGCCGCATGGCGAGCGCGCCGTTGCAGTCCTCGACGGCCTTCTCGTACCGCGCGAGCCTCGCGTGGCACGCGGCGCGGTTGCAGAGCAGCACGGCGTTGCCGGTCTCCCTGTCGAGGCCCTCGCCGTAGGCGGCGCACGCCTCGGCGAACCTGGACGCCTTGAAGAGGTCGTTCCCGCGCAGCCTCGCCGACGCCACCACCTTGGCCCGCCGGTGCACGTTCGCGATCTCCCGGTTGCTCGGGTCGAGCTGGCACGCCGTCTGCGCCGTCGCCACCGCGTCCTCAAACCTTCACACATCCAGCATGAACATCAGAATACAGCCATGGGCCATCTCATCTCTGCTGATCTCCATTTGATCGAGGAAGAAAGAAAAAAAACAAACGTTGAGGACGAACCTTCCTGCAGCCATGTCGACCTGGGCACGGATCATGAGGACGTAGGCATGGGCGACGGTGCCGAAGAACTTGGTCGACTCGTCGACGCCGAACCGCGGCGCGCCGCCTAGCACCGCGTCGGCCTCGTCGTGCCGGCTCAGCTTCACCAGGGCCTCGGCTTGCAACGCCATGACCTTCCAATGAAAATTTTCCATCGTGACAGAGACGTATCATCAGATCAGCCATTGATCGAATGCTGGTCGTGTTGCGTAAACGTTTTTTCTTTTCTTTTTTTTTTTCACGTTGCCGAGGGACGCTCACCTGTGGGGCGCAGTCGGCGCCGTCGGCGACGGCGGCCTGCGATTCCTGCAGCACCGTGATCCAGTTCCTCAGCTTGCGCGCGTCGCCGCACTTGGCGACGCGGCTCTTGACCGACTGCGCGCGCGACACGTCCGCGCCCGTCGAGTCGTTCGCCGATTGCTTGAAGTGGTGGATTGCCTTGTCAGGTTCTCCTAATCTGAGCAATAACAGCAGCTGTGTTTAGTTCACACAAAAATTGAAAGCTTGGTTGAAATTGGAACGATACGACGGAAAAGTTGGAAGTTTACGTGTGTAGAAAAGTTTTAATGTGATGGAAAAGTTGGAAGTTTGAAGAATTATTTTGAAACTAAACACAGCATAAGTTTACTATCGATAAAATCATCATGGTGTTGTGTAAACAAAACAATGTCAGTACTCAGTACAGAGTAGGCAGTAGAAAAATGAAGTGTGTGTGGACTTGTTCTCTGACAGATCGCAAAATTCAACAAGCTAGTACTAAGCTAGTGCTGCAATCATTCTCTTCAAAAAGAAGTGTGAGAATGCTTGTCGAGGAAGTGATTAGCTATTGGAATTACCAATCATAAATGTGATGGCAAATGGCTAGAGTAATTTACGGCAGAAGGTCTTGCTTGACCTGCTAAACCAATGATCAAATGTTCCAAAGGAGCACATGTATCAAATTGTACTATTGCCTAATCACAAACAGTGGGTAATTCCATTTCTTAAGGGAAAAGTTGGAGATTTCCAAGAAAGAATAGCAGCACCCCTACTCAACCATGAATAAGTCATCATTGACAAAGAGCCAATGCTGATGCAAATTAGCCGTTCCATTAACTAATTCCCCAACATCTAAATTTGGTGCACCTATTTTTGGCCAAAATAATTGCCTACGAAATATTAGTGGGTAAAGTTGAACAATCAGTTGTCGTCTTGTCAAAAGCCATGATCAAATCCCTTTTCCAATAGACTTAGATCATGCTACTATAACTATGGTGCTAGTCAAATCTGATTTCCAAATCAAGTCACGATATGAACTGACCTAATTCCAGTTGATCAATGTAACTAATAGTATTTCATTTCTTTTGCCGGATTCCTTAAGAATTTCAATTGCACTAATGACATTGGTGATGAACAATCTGAACGCCCAAATGCGGAATGCGCGTACCTGAGATACAGCCCGCCGAGGCGGTGGTGCGCGCGGCCGTACGACGGGTCGATCCGGACAGCCTCCCTGCAGTCGCCGACGGCCTCGATGAGGCGGCCGAGCGCGGCGAGCGCGGCGGCCTTGTTGCTCCAGTACGCCGGCCGCGTTGGATCCACCATGATGGCCTGGTCGTAGAGCGCCACCGCCTCCGCGTAATGCCCCTCCCGGTACTCCTCGTTGCCCATCTCCTTGAGCTTCTCGGGGTCCGTCCGGTGCGACAGCGCGCGGCACAGCTCGGACGGCGCCGGCGGCGCCCTCGGTTCCTTGACGATGTTCCCGAGGCCGGAGAACGCGTACCCGTTGGTGGCCTTCCGCTCGTTCGCTGGCTTGTTGGCGGGGTTGCGTTCCAGCGAGTTCCGCGCCGACGCGCCGGGGACGCCGGCATGCTCCAAAACGTGTTCGACGTGCTAAACATGGATAGCACATCACTAATAATAGCGTATATAACGCGTTAGTTGGCAAAGCAGATAGCAGGTCTCCCCATCGTTCTGGGAATTTGGGGGTCACTGTATTTTAGACCAAAAAGTTAAGCAGCACAGGCACGAACAAATCTTTCTGTGGTCAGCGTCGTTTCTCGCATCATTGCATGGTGTGACGGCAGATTGTTATGATATCATAAAAGTATAAAACCGTTGCCGCGTAGCATCATCGGATTTCAGTATTTCAGACTGATATATGAATAGTGGTTCGTTAGAGCTAACAACCCTGGTGTTTGTGGCTGATGCCGGTTACCGACAATACAATACTGGCCGTTGACAACCGGTTGATCATTATTATAAACCTATTCATGGTTTGCTGCTACTGTCAATTGCAATTTGCAACCGAGCGTTGAAGAGCATGTGAACGTTGGATCAGTATGTGCCATGAAATTAAGTATAGTTAAGCATCCACTAAGGCCACATTCCTGATCTCCCCTGTCAGTTTCCTGAAACTAACTCTGCAGCAGGAGTTAAGCGCGATCGAAAAGCGTTTCCATGTAAGAAATGCCAAAACACTCCTGTCTCGGAAGAATTGGTCGTCTCTCTGTCGTACGGAGTAATGCCTAGGAGACGTCCAAATCAAAAGCCGATGGCATGTCTAAATCGCACTACGAGATCGAAACCGCACTCTCCTCAACTCAAGCGCAACAACCGTTTCAATACAGTGATGAGCAGTATGGGACAGCGATGCGCATGGGCTTACTGGACCATCCAATAGTTACTGTCCTTTATACTCACAGAATAAGTCTATTTTACTCCCCTCAACTCATTTCCTTGAATCACATCCTTGATCGCAAAATCGGGTATAACCCGTCCCCTAACTCCAAAAACCGTTGCAATCGACTCCCAGGGCGGTTTCGGAGGCAGTTTCATCCGATGTGGCAATTGACTTGTTGAGTCATCAAATGGGACCCACTTGTCAGTGGCCTCCAACTCATCCCATCTTCTTCCTCACATTTCCCCCTCCATCTTTTATCTCTTCCTCTCCTCTCACCTTGTCAGGGTTATTGATACCACATACCCAATAGTAATTGATTAAACTCGGTGGTGCCCACCAGATACCAAGTCTTATATGAAATCATAGCTCGTATATAGAATGAGTTCTGGATAAGGAAGTACGAGTAGAGTTCTATATGAAAACTATATGGACTATTCGAATTGTATTCATATTGGTCTCCCTAGTTCTACTTGGATAAGGGGACATCTATGGGTATAAATACAATACCCCCTAGGAGGAGGGGAGACAGACCAACAAAACATACAAGCCAGAACAAACCAATACGCCACCAGACATCGACATCAGAGATAAGCCTAGACAGACCTCATCCAGTGCCTGTGGAGGCCAACAAAGAGGAATCTAGTGCTATATCTGATCTCGACGAGTTCATATTCGAGGAGGAAGACTACCCTGTCATCGACTACGTGTTGGTGTTCGTGCCACCATGTCAACGATAGTTATATAGGTTATCCCAAATATTATACTTGTGTGATCCAGATGAATAAAAAGCAACACCGGCTTTGGCCAACAGGAGTATGTCTATTACCTGTCAGACAAGGGGCCCTAACATGTATAAAAACCCTTGTCTCTATCTCTTTTACCTCAATCTCGGTACCAACGATCCCCATACCATGCAAATACAATAGTCGTGACCTCAAACGTCGACACACCTTCCATCAATGGAGGTAGCGCAGCGGTGACGATGCACTAGGGAGGAGCTCGCCAGCTGGCCAGCAGCGCTGCACGAGTTGGAGGAGCTCGCCGGTCGTCACGCTAGTTGGACCGGCAACCTTCTCCAGTTGGATTGGTCGGCTCGCTCATCCCACTTCCCGGCATCCAACTTCATCCACGCGCTGCTTGAGTACTCTAGGACCCACGTTGCACGCACTACTCTCCGAGACCCGCGTTGGCAGCAAGACCGAGGAGAGGGGAGGGGAGGCTCGAGCTCTGTCCCGTCGCCGCCTCCTCCTTCCACAGTTGCTTGCCGCCATCCATTTGAGAGAGAGAGAGAGGGGAGGGGGTAAAGAGGAAGGAGAAAGGGTAACTGACAGGTGGGCCTGATGTTTATTTTTATTGTTTTACCACTGACATGTGGATTCTATTTAGATTTGTTTTCATTTTAGTGCCACATAAGCGCCACGTTGATGTCACATGGGGTGAAGGTCAAGTTAACCCGCTATGTAAGTGTCATGTAGGATGAAACTGCTATTAAAACCACCGAGGGACTCTACTTGTACCGGTTTTTGAAATTGAGGGAGACGTTATACCCGGTTCTGTGGTTGAGGGATGCAATTCACCTAAGGACAAGATATGAGGGAGGTCAATAGACTTATTCCCTTTACTTACTCATTCCCTGCCTCACTGGGCCTTACCTTTTGGACCTTCCAGGCCATATATGGTTGGGCCGAAAAGGGATTACGTGAGGCCCGTATTTGGATTCCCCCACATATGGTTCGGCCAGAACTGGATTGTCATGTCATGTGCGTTTACGTAGTGGAAGTTGGGCCAGAATAGGACTGTGACGTATGTGCGGCCCATATTAGTCGAGAAACGAGGTTACGGTTGCGTACGGCTCAAAATTATGTGATGGGGCAGGATCCCGTTCTACTACGTACCAATATACTTGTCTTCAGAAAAAATAATAAAATCATACTAGCATATACTAATGAATTGTGCCTTGTGGGTCTCTCTGCTTTGATTGCAACCAGCTCGCCATGCCGACTCACTTCATCATGGCTAATCCTTATCCATTGTTTGATATAAAGCGGATTTTTTTTTTCGAGACAGAGATAGGGCGGTTTGATTTCATAATAAATCAATGAGTTTTCTTTGTTTATTAGCGAGCACTTAGCTCAGTGATAAAGCCATGCCCGCTCCAGCCTGCAGCTGGCCGGCACATCGGTGCCTCCTTTTTATCAGAAGATACTGTCGCATTCGCACGTGCATGACTTCTCTGTGTTAACTGCTAATACGTGGAGTACGTGAATATCACACTTGGTGCAGTAAAATACCGCCTCCAAAATTGTACCAGCAGGTAGTAGCTTTTTTAAGTGTGTGCCGGTCTGCGCTAATTGATTAATTATCCCCTTGCTTAATCAACAGGCCGAGAGTTCAACTACGTTGACGCCACGACAGCAAGTCACGAACGCACTGAATGACGCGTGTCGTACTAGTTAGCACATACTCCCTCGGTTTCGAAATGTTCGACGCCGTTGACTTTTTAGCACATGTTTGACCGTTCGTCTTATTTAAAATTTTTTAAAAATTATTAATTCTTTTTCTATTATTTAATTCATTGTTAAATATATTTTTATGTAGGCATATAATTTTACATATTTCACAAAAGTTTTTGAATAAAACGAACGGTTAAACATGTGCTAAAAAGTCAACGGTGTCGAACATTTCGAAACGGAGGGAGTATATTCCTGGTCTATCTCACTGTATGACATCGTATACATGGTTACGTTACACATTGACGGTATGTACACACCATCTCCCTTGGCAGCTAATTAGAAGTCGTCAGTCAAGCTAGCTAAGCTAAGCTAAGCTAGCGCGTGCGTCTGGATGATAATATTGCCCACACGATTCTTCCATGCGTCGACGTTATGGAAACTGTATGCTTGCTAGATCGATACTGCTGTACTCTCGTCTGAACTGAGTTTCAGCTACGTGATACATCGACCATCGTGACCGAGAAATTATTGGCGTACGTGAGCTTGACCACGGGATTTCAGTCGGGAATCCACTAGCAACGTGGTCACACGAGAGAGCAGCATCCGCAAACCGCAAATCATATGAACTACCTGTCATCGAGTTCAGTATCTAGAAAGAAATGGCTTGGTTAGGTCGAATGTCTTGGAGTTTATTAATGTTCTACTGTGTTGATGAAGTTTGAACCATAATTTGAATTTCTTTTGTTGAAATTTGAGGCACATGGGCAACAATGAAATTAGTTCTTCGGGAGAATATGCTAAGACAAAATGGGGCCACTTACTGTTTACCATCATAAGACAACAGAGGTTGATGGAATGGCAGGGTCAAGACGATTAGTAGTACGCCTCTGTTTTTCTCTTTCGAGAATAGTACGCCTTTGTTTTTCTCTTTCGAGAATAGTACGTTTCTGTTTTTAAATATTTGATAATGTTGACTTATATGTTTAGAATGGATGGGATAAAACTTAAGTGACGAAAACAACAATAGAGAAGATATGTGCAGTGTAAAAAGAGTAGAGAAGCATGAGGAAGGGAGAAGGCAGCGGGCATGTCGGGAGAAAAACTGGTGTGTGAGCTGAGGTTTGCTGAAGTGTGGCTAAGAAGAATGGTTTATAATTCTAAAAAAAATGAGAATGGTTTGTAGCTATAGTTGTTGCACTAATCTCAAAGCAATCCCAGGCTCAAAAAATGTTTGGTTTTAAAAACAAAATTCAGGTAATTAAAGGAGAGAAGTTCAGTACCAAGCATGAACATATGTGCAACCTCGTGAAACTATTTTACTCCCCAGTGCCTCTCAAGAAACGCTTATAAGGGACGTGGGTCAAAAGGTTGGTACAAAATGGCTCGCTTCCTCCGTGCATGTGTAGCATGAGTTTACTTGATTGTTTTAACTTTGGTTAAGAGATGCTTGCTGTCCGTCGCTCTGAAAATTGGGTGTTAGGCTCGAGAAGAGAAGAGAGGAATAGTGAAAATTGAGAAAATATGTAAAACGAGGTAAGCTACTAGTGCGTAATTAATTTAGTATTAATTATTTTAAACTTAAAATATAGATTAATATTTTTTAAAGCAACTTTTTTTATAAATAGTTTTTTCAAAAGTATCATTTAGCAGTTCGGGAAGCGTGCGTGTGAAAAACGATGTTCTTTTTTTCTCCCTTTTCAACTCTCAAACAGCATCAGCTTGTCAACTATCAGGCAAATTCTGATCAGAAAACAGATAACACAGCAGCTATGCATGATCCTTTTATTTTTCACTACTACTACTAAAAAACAACAACTTGGGGGCGGTTGACTCCTGACCACCACTAACCTGTTGGATCGCTGGAAAATGTTGGACCAGATCAAACCATGCAGGCACGACTTAGCTAGCAATCTGGACTTGGGTTTGTGTTGGCCATTTTTGTGCTCCACTATTATGTGCACGTACGCCACCGTCACCGACGACGTGAATCGTGATCGATCGATCTGCTCCAAAACGTGTTCGACGTGCTAAACATGGATAGCACATCACTAATAATAGCGTATATAACGCGTTAGTTGGCAAAGCAGATAGCAGGTCTCCCCATCGTTCTGGGAATTTGGGGGTCACTGTATTTTAGACCAAAAAGTTAAGCAGCACAGGCACGAACAAATCTTTCTGTGGTCAGCGTCGTTTCTCGCATCATTGCATGGTGTGACGGCAGATTGTTATGATATCATAAAAGTATAAAACCGTTGCCGCGTAGCATCATCGGATTTCAGTATTTCAGACTGATATATGAATAGTGGTTCGTTAGAGCTAACAACCCTGGTGTTTGTGGCTGATGCCGGTTACCGACAATACAATACTGGCCGTTGACAACCGGTTGATCATTATTATAAACCTATTCATGGTTTGCTGCTACTGTCAATTGCAATTTGCAACCGAGCGTTGAAGAGCATGTGAACGTTGGATCAGTATGTGCCATGAAATTAAGTATAGTTAAGCATCCACTAAGGCCACATTCCTGATCTCCCCTGTCAGTTTCCTGAAACTAACTCTGCAGCAGGAGTTAAGCGCGATCGAAAAGCGTTTCCATGTAAGAAATGCCAAAACACTCCTGTCTCGGAAGAATTGGTCGTCTCTCTGTCGTACGGAGTAATGCCTAGGAGACGTCCAAATCAAAAGCCGATGGCATGTCTAAATCGCACTACGAGATCGAAACCGCACTCTCCTCAACTCAAGCGCAACAACCGTTTCAATACAGTGATGAGCAGTATGGGACAGCGATGCGCATGGGCTTACTGGACCATCCAATAGTTACTGTCCTTTATACTCACAGAATAAGTCTATTTTACTCCCCTCAACTCATTTCCTTGAATCACATCCTTGATCGCAAAATCGGGTATAACCCGTCCCCTAACTCCAAAAACCGTTGCAATCGACTCCCAGGGCGGTTTCGGAGGCAGTTTCATCCGATGTGGCAATTGACTTGTTGAGTCATCAAATGGGACCCACTTGTCAGTGGCCTCCAACTCATCCCATCTTCTTCCTCACATTTCCCCCTCCATCTTTTATCTCTTCCTCTCCTCTCACCTTGTCAGGGTTATTGATACCACATACCCAATAGTAATTGATTAAACTCGGTGGTGCCCACCAGATACCAAGTCTTATATGAAATCATAGCTCGTATATAGAATGAGTTCTGGATAAGGAAGTACGAGTAGAGTTCTATATGAAAACTATATGGACTATTCGAATTGTATTCATATTGGTCTCCCTAGTTCTACTTGGATAAGGGGACATCTATGGGTATAAATACAATACCCCCTAGGAGGAGGGGAGACAGACCAACAAAACATACAAGCCAGAACAAACCAATACGCCACCAGACATCGACATCAGAGATAAGCCTAGACAGACCTCATCCAGTGCCTGTGGAGGCCAACAAAGAGGAATCTAGTGCTATATCTGATCTCGACGAGTTCATATTCGAGGAGGAAGACTACCCTGTCATCGACTACGTGTTGGTGTTCGTGCCACCATGTCAACGATAGTTATATAGGTTATCCCAAATATTGTACTTGTGTGATTCAGATGAATAAAGAGCAACACCGGCTTCGGCCAACATGAGTATGGCTATTACCTATCAGATAAGGGGCCCTAACCTGTATAAAAACCCTTGTCTCTATCTCTTTTACCTCAATCTCGGTACCAACGATCCCCATACCATGCAAATACGGTAGTCATGACCTCAAACGTCGACACACCTTCCATCAATAGAGGTAGCGCAGCGGTGACGGCGCACTAGGGAGGAGCTCGCCAGCTGGCCAACAGCGCTGCACGAGTTGGAGGAGCTCGCCGATCGTCACACTAGTTGGACCGGCAACCTTCTCCAGTTGGATTGGTCGGCTCGCTCATCCCACTTCTCGGCATCCAACTTCATCCACGCGCTGCTTGAGTACTCTAGGACCCATGTTGCACGTGCTACTGTCCGAGACCCACGTTGGCAGCAAGACCGGGGAGGGGGGAGGGGAGGCTCGTGCTCTGTCCCGTCGCCGCCTCCTCCATCCACAGTTGCTTGCCGCCATCCATTTGAGAGAGAGAGGGGGTAAAGAGGAAGGAGAAAGGGTAACTAACAGGTGGGCCTGATATTTATTTTTATTGTTTTACCACTGACATGTGGATTCTATTTAGATTTGTTTTCATTTTAGTGCCACATAAGCGCCACGTTGATGTCACATGGGGTGAAGGTCAAGTTAACCCGCTATGTAAGTGTCATGTAGGATGAAACTGCTATTAAAACCACCGAGGGACTCTACTTGTACCGGTTTTTGAAATTGAGGGAGACGTTATACCCGGTTCTGTGGTTGAGGGATGCAATTCACCTAAGGACAAGATATGAGGGAGGTCAATAGACTTATTCCCTTTACTTACTCATTCCCTGCCTCACTGGGCCTTACCTTTTGGACCTTCCAGGCCATATATGGTTGGGCCGAAAAGGGATTACGTGAGGCCCGTATTTGGATTCCCCCACATATGGTTCGGCCAGAACTGGATTGTCATGTCATGTGCGTTTACGTAGTGGAAGTTGGGCCAGAATAGGACTGTGACGTATGTGCGGCCCATATTAGTCGAGAAACGAGGTTACGGTTGCGTACGGCTCAAAATTATGTGATGGGGCAGGATCCCGTTCTACTACGTACCAATATACTTGTCTTCAGAAAAAATAATAAAATCATACTAGCATATACTAATGAATTGTGCCTTGTGGGTCTCTCTGCTTTGATTGCAACCAGCTCGCCATGCCGACTCACTTCATCATGGCTAATCCTTATCCATTGTTTGATATAAAGCGGATTTTTTTTTTCGAGACAGAGATAGGGCGGTTTGATTTCATAATAAATCAATGAGTTTTCTTTGTTTATTAGCGAGCACTTAGCTCAGTGATAAAGCCATGCCCGCTCCAGCCTGCAGCTGGCCGGCACATCGGTGCCTCCTTTTTATCAGAAGATACTGTCGCATTCGCACGTGCATGACTTCTCTGTGTTAACTGCTAATACGTGGAGTACGTGAATATCACACTTGGTGCAGTAAAATACCGCCTCCAAAATTGTACCAGCAGGTAGTAGCTTTTTTAAGTGTGTGCCGGTCTGCGCTAATTGATTAATTATCCCCTTGCTTAATCAACAGGCCGAGAGTTCAACTACGTTGACGCCACGACAGCAAGTCACGAACGCACTGAATGACGCGTGTCGTACTAGTTAGCACATACTCCCTCGGTTTCGAAATGTTCGACGCCGTTGACTTTTTAGCACATGTTTGACCGTTCGTCTTATTTAAAATTTTTTAAAAATTATTAATTCTTTTTCTATTATTTAATTCATTGTTAAATATATTTTTATGTAGGCATATAATTTTACATATTTCACAAAAGTTTTTGAATAAAACGAACGGTTAAACATGTGCTAAAAAGTCAACGGTGTCGAACATTTCGAAACGGAGGGAGTATATTCCTGGTCTATCTCACTGTATGACATCGTATACATGGTTACGTTACACATTGACGGTATGTACACACCATCTCCCTTGGCAGCTAATTAGAAGTCGTCAGTCAAGCTAGCTAAGCTAAGCTAGCGCGTGCGTCTGGATGATAATATTGCCCACACGATTCTTCCATGCGTCGACGTTATGGAAACTGTATGCTTGCTAGATCGATACTGCTGTACTCTCGTCTGAACTGAGTTTCAGCTACGTGATACATCGACCATCGTGACCGAGAAATTATTGGCGTACGTGAGCTTGACCACGGGATTTCAGTCGGGAATCCACTAGCAGCGTGGTCACACGAGAGAGCAGCATCCGCAAACCGCAAATCATATGAACTACCTGTCATCGAGTTCAGTATCTAGAAAGAAATGGCCAATGGAACTATATCAAGTGCAACAAAAAAAGGTTTGCTTTACTCGTGAACAGAAGTTAATCTACCGCGAAAAGCAAGATGTGTTGCATGCAGAGGCAAAGCAGAGAAGAGAGAGTCCGTCCTACTTGACCTGCCGGAAAAAGCTTAGCGATCGCATTGCCATTTCACAACGCTCCTCAACTGTTTGATCTGCCCCCCACTGGCTTGTAGAACACCCTCCTTGTTTTAACTGACGATCACTTCACGAGCACGAGCACAGGAAGAACTAGGATAAGGATCAACTCGCCATGTACTGATGTACAGATTAATTACTAACCGAAGTCAAAACAACCCAACTCGATTGTTCGATACACTACCGTCTGATTAAACATTTAAGTTCCGTTCTATTCTATAACGATAGTTGGATGAAAATAAAAATTTTCGTGGCACGCTTTTCAAACTGCTAAACGGTGTGTTTCGTGGGAAAACTTTCTATACGAAAGTTGCTCTAAAATATCATATTAATCTATTTTTTAAGTTTATAATAATTAAAACTCAATTAATTATACGTTAATACCATCTTATTTTGCGTAAAAAAAATTAATCTTCATCTTCATCTTTATCTTTTTCTTTTGGAGAAAAAAACATCACCTTATGTGTCTGCTTGGCCCAAAAGATCGTCTGCCTGGAGAATATACTACCGGGATAATCACCGAAGAGGTAAAAGAATTTAGACCCAGGCGGTAAATTCCAGCTAAGTATATATAAGTAGCCATCAAACGCAGCTATTCCAACTGGCAAACCTACACGCACTATTGAGCCTCTGTCACGAGAAGCCAATGTACTCGTGCGACCACGAATGCACGGCGCCAACGCACACCGCGTTCGGCGCCAAGTACCAGCCGTGCATCGGTGTCTCGGGGCGCCCTGACCATCACGCCGTAGTGAAGCTGCAGCAGCCGGCTGGCCAGGCCGCCGCCGCCGCCGTCGTTTCCGCGGCCGCGCAGCCTCAGCCGCGCCGCAAGAAGAGGCAGCGGCGGCGCCCGCCGCCGCGCCGTCGGCGTCGGCGTCGCGCCGTTCGTCGACCACCGTGGTGGCGACCGACGTGTCCAACTTCCGCGCCATGGTGCAGGAGCTCACCGGCTTCCCGGCGGCCGCCATCTTCCGGCCGCTGCCGCGTAGGATTCCCACGTCCCACGCGGTCAGCCCGTCGCCCGCGGTGCGTGGGTACGGTGGTGGCGCGCTGCAGGGGCACGGTTCGGACACGGCGACTGCTGCCGGCAGCGGCAGCAGCAGCAGCAGCCCGGGCGTCCCGACCGTGCAGCTGATGCAGTGCTCGCCGCCCGGCGTGTTCGATGGGCTGCCGGACCTCGGGTCGCCGGAGTTCGACTCGTGGCCCGATTTGTCCGACGAGTAACCTCTCCTTGTCGGACTGGTCAATGGAAGCCAATACAATACTGTAGTAAAGGTTTGGTAATTGGCAGTACAGTACTTTCTTTCTGCGCATGCATCTCTTAAGGTTAGTGTGTTACAACATCCTTGAAAAAAATGATGGCGTTTGTACTCAAGCTTTCCCAAATTTGCAGAAATATGCGTTAATACACTCATGTAATCTCAATTCTTGGTTGGCTTTTTTGGACTTCGTTACTTACAAGATTGGTTGAAATTAGTCTAGCAATTCTGTCGGATGTTCTTCTTTCAGAGAGAAAAAAAAAGCTGTCAGATGTTCAACTACTTCTTGGAATTGACCTGTCTGTTAATATTGTCTGTCTTAATCGGTTGTTGACATGAGCCGGCCTAGTGGCATACAAGCACCAGTATACACCGTCACTAGTGACAACATTGCGCGGACACATGAAAAACGGAAGGTAAAAAATCATCGCTGACATGCTCAAAGAAATTAATTCATGTACTGTAAATGGGAAGAGTACAAGAGCCTGATAAGTTCGTGGAAGAGGTTTCAGCGTACAAGTAACAACTGTCATGTACTCACTACTGCAGGTTGCCACCTTCTGATAATCTCCTGAAGTCAAGTCCTGATACACACGAACCATGTAAGAGCCATGCGTAGCAAGTTACTACACTGACAAGTCTTGGTCACTCGTGAAAATTGACAGCCGATCCAATCTACGCCGCAAAAGTGCCATAGTATTCCGGTCATCTGGTTACAGCACGAGTTGAATATACCATGATATTCTCATGGGAGTATCCGACAAAACATGTTTAGCCTTAGGCCCTTAAGAACAATTAAGCTTCCACGATTCTATGATTCCCCACGCAGCAAAACGCTTGATAATGAATCAATACTCCAATAGTATCTGAAGCAGCTCAGATGACAAACCAGTATGCAGGACAGATTTTATTATATGAGCACTGCTATGCAGACTAGCTCACTTGTATCATTCAGAAACAACAAAATAGAACACAGTTCTATGCAGATCTTATTTTCCGATCAAACAAGGAGGATCAGACAGACGAGATGGAGCAGATATACACCTCACTCTGCTCCTAGGAGGGCAAGGAGTATATCCTCGTAGTCTCTGGTTGTATCTTTAGCAACAGCTCGCTCCAATGGGACACTGTTTCTCTTCTGGTAGGCCTCCTTTATCAGCTTCAGGTCTACCTCGGCACGAGTTGTTATGATCCTTGTAAGAGAGTTCTCGTCTGTGCCCATTCCTCCTAGAGCCAATCGAATGACTTTCTCAAAGTATCTGTCAGGGCAAGTGAAGCATCTTATGATCGCCCTTAGTGTACCAAGGAATTCGTCCTTAGGATCAGCTTTAAGATCCTGTCGATGTGCCAGAATGGGTTAGAAGAGTTTCAGACAAGGACCGGTCGACGACATCATGGACCACTAGCAATGTGTAATAATTTTAGTTCCAAAAATACTATGTTCAGTGCAAACAATGGCATGTTACTGAATGAAACATTTCAATCCAATGCATGTTATCATTCAGCTTAGTGATTGGACAAGGAATGGCAAGTAAAATGTTTTTCAACGTTCACTTCCAAAAAAAAGGTGTTATTCATCGGGAAAAAAACGGTTATCAATGCTATTATTACCTTAGTGATTGGATGGCCGAACTGATCATTGTAACTATTGAATGTTGCGAGTAACTGTGCTTTGCTCCTTGTGGTGAGAATCCTGATGATTTCATCATCACCGTAAGCCTTGTCATGGATCTTCTCATGGAGTATTTTGGCTTCAGAATGTGCCAATGATGTGTTCACCTCTGGCCCATCATAGCGATATACAGTCACAAGTGGCACCAAAAGCTGCAAGAAAGAAATAAAAATAATTCATTTTGGTAACAAAGGTGTTCCTTTTTTTTTTAGCACTGACATATGCAATTTAGTAGTATGTCACAAATTTTAAAGCACAACAATAAAATGGTCCAGTCAACGTAAACTGAGGAGATGGTCACATTCTAGTATACAGAGCAGGGTAACTGAAGTGATATCATCTCACACAACTAGTAACTGCATTATCTTCTCAGATATGATCATCTAAGAACTACGTTACCATTTATCAATGCCCACACAAAGTACAAATAAAAAAAGTGGAATTGCAGTATACTAGAGTTAAATTGAAGAGATGATTTAGATCCTTAGCAAAACAATTCATCTTCAATATTCAGTTATCCACCATACACTACATACTAATCATGAGAACAAGGAGATCAAGAAGTATTGCCGCAAAGGGGTAAACATCTCGCATAAGTCTACTGTCATGATAAACATCTCGTATATCCCTGAGAAGCATAGCAGCAAGTGTAAGATTCATGGTTTCTGTGATTATGACAGAGATATCGATCTATCAAAATTTCAAGAACTCCGTGGTAGATGATAGATTCAGGATCATCACCTTACGGTAGTCGCCGGTGATGTGCGCCGCGACGTCCTCCTCGAGCGACCTCTTGAAGCGCTCGTGGTACGCCTGCTTCGCAGCGAAGAGCTGCGATGGCGTGCGCGTGCACGCGATCTCGACGAGCGCGCGGCCCCCCGGGTGCCACTTCCTCGCCTCCTCGTTCGCCAGCACCGCGTCCCGCTCCGCCGGGTCCAGCGTCCACTGGATCACCGCCCTCTGACAGAATCCCAACCCCCACACGAATCAAATCAGACAGACAGCGACGGAGCTAAAGGGGGGAGCCGATTAATCCGCACAAGCTAGATCGGGGACCTCGAATTTGCCGTGGATCTCGTCGTTGAGGGCGCGGAGCAGCTCCTCGCCGTACGCCTCGGCGTAGGCGCGGCGGATCGCCCGGCGCTGCGCCGCGTCGCGGTGGGCGAGGATGGAGATGATGAGCTTCTCGTTCGTGCCCCACCCTGCGGGACCACCAGTAAAGCAGATCGCGTCAGCACCCGGTCCGGCCTCGCGCCGGCCGGCGGAGGATTAAGGCGAGGACGGAGGAGCGCGCGCCTGACCTTTGAACGCCTTGCGCAGCTGCTCGCAGTCCTCGGCGACGGGCGGCACGGCGGCGGGCACGGTCTTAATTTAGAACAACTCTAACTAATGGATACCATACACAATTCCGACTAGTGCAACAGTGACTGCACAGTTAGGCACTTATTGGGCACAGCCACGGAGGAGACTACCGCCCGGACGTCCGATGCAACGCAAAATATCGGACGCTATCAGAGTACTACGTCAGCAAGCTGATCACATAACTGCTACCTGATGATATTATATGCATGCATTGATTAACATATATTAGTAACCTTTGAGATGACTTATTTTCCAAACCACTTATCTTATTGTCATTCTGATCATATGGTTGTATTCCTTATAATTAAACCTTTACAACAAGATCTCACACGGTTATATTTTGATTGAAAAATTATATATGTTTCAATCATTAAGATTTAATGTTTCACGTGTTAGAAATAAATGTTTCATATATAATTTGATTATGTTGCACATTTTAAGCTTTTTATCCTAATGATGTTTTACTGTTGTACACGGATCAATAAATATATTATGATGTTTC
The DNA here is from genome assembly GCA_009805545.1 of Oryza longistaminata. NCBI lineage: Eukaryota > Viridiplantae > Streptophyta > Magnoliopsida > Poales > Poaceae > Oryza > Oryza longistaminata. Next base: position 41,425,253 of record CM020179.1, read on the forward strand.
ATTACTTATTTGTGAATGTTGCACATCATATTATTTGAATGTTTCATCAGGTATATTATTATGTGCAACTGTCACAAAGAATTAGTGAACATAAGAAAATATCTATTAAAACATCTAAATGATAACTATGAGCATCATTTTGTTGCAACAGTAAACTTAACATTTTTTTACAAAGTGAAATTCCATTTGAAACACTATTTCTCACACATGAAAAATCCAATTGCACCTGATGAAAAACACACATACACACACATATATATTTTTTATTAGAAATATAATCATATGAGATCTTATTACAGTGATCTTGCTAGAACATGGAAAAACACCACGTGCAACATTACAAATAACTATGTGAAACTCAACCAATATTTATTGAAACATTCCAATAACACTGTGTGCAACACTAAAAAGAGTCAGAAAAAAAGTCATCGGAATACAATGATGTGAGATCTTGTTCCGAAGATTTAATTATAATGAATCAAATTATATAATTTATTCATAGTTTGGATAAATAGTTGGAGAAAAAAAACGTTTGAATTCTCAATCATTATGAACAGTTTTCCTAAATCTGACCGTATGCACCTACCCCAACTGATGTGAACGTCCGATTTTTTCCTTCCGCCCGGACGGCTGATTCGAAGCATTTTCCCACAGCCACATAGCCAATTGACCTCCAAAGTTTCTCTCGAGATATGGCTATGTGTAGGTCAGAGGTGTAAAGTTTTGACGTGTCACGTTGGATATACGGACACACATTTAAAATATTAAACGTAGTCTAATAATAATACAAATTACATAATCCGTCAGTAAACCGCGAGACGAATTCATTAAGTCTAATTAATCTGTCGTTAGCAAATACTCCCTCCATCTACTTTTGATAGTCATATTTCCAAATCTGAAAATTTTATCTTTGATAGGCATATTTCAATCCAACAACCTATCATCTTAATAATTTTCTCGAATTTAATGTGTGACTCTCCATTCTTCTACGTATGATTGGCTACATGGGCTTTGAGAAATGTAAATATTAATGAATCGCTTGTTTACGAGGAATGATTAGTAGCATGTTTAAATGGATGATAAGAAGAATTACTTATTCTTGGTCTGTGTGTCAAGATGAAATATGACTATCAAAAGTAGATGGAGGGAGTATTTATTGTAGTACCACATTATCAAATCATGACGTAATTAGGTTTGAAAGATTTGTTTCGCAATTTACACGTAATCTGTATAATTAGTTATTTTTTTCGTTTATATTTAATACTTTATGTATGTGCCCAAATATTTTAACGTGACAGGGTGTAAAAGTTTAGTGGGGATAAACAGGCGCAGTAGTGCCGGTAGGGCGGTGAATGCATGGCCATCGAAAGATACATTAAATGCGTTCAGAGACTGTTGTCTTCCTGTCGTTGTTTTTTTTTGGACGGCCAGCTTCAGAGTTCAGAACGAACATAAAACGAGCATTTTGACGCGATGATGATTTCGAATGTACGTCACCGTTCCTGCGTCATCGCTTTGTCTAAGGTTTCGATGAGGATTGAACTGGGATGAGATTTTTTTTTTATTTTTGTTAGAGAAGGGTATTTTTTACCCAGCCTCTATATCCAACCGGATATATGCAGCCTTTTTTTTAATAGGAGCTTAGCCTATCGAACAGGGAACTAGCCCTCAAATAACCCAATCTGAAATTCGCTCCTATGGAGATTTGAACTCAAGACCTTGGGGTGCTACTCAGGTCACTGCAACCACTAGGCTACATGCCCTTTCACTGAACTGGGATGAGATGAACACAGAAGTACAGAACACCGCCCCCCCCCCCCCAATCTTTTTCACTTCTGCTTATGTTTACGAGGCAAAATTTAAATTTTCAATCTTAAATTTAAAGTTAATTTTAAGTTTTTTCATCAAAATTTTATTTTCAACATTTACTTTTAGATATTCAATAATACATATATATATTTTTATCATAAATTATTTTGTTTGCAAATATGCACCCGAAGTACTCCGAACCCGAAGTCAAATAAATTTGACAGAGGAGTACTGAGTCTGTATAAAACCCGGACAACAAAAGCTTGAAAAATTCCTACCTGTGGTAAACAGCATCGTCCACGGTACGGTGCGCACACAGACACACAAATCGAACGCTTCTGCACTAACAAATTCAGGGTGTGGTTAATTCTTTGAGTATAAAGTTTTTGAAGTATACGAACACACATTTAAAGATTAAATGTAAACTAATAACGAAACAAATTACAGACCGCCTGTAAACTGGACGAATTTATTAAGCCTAATTAATCTATCATTACCAAATGTTTACTGTAAATCACATTTACAAATCATAACGTAATTAGGCTAAAAAAAATTCGTCTTGCAATTTACATACAAACTGTTTTTTCTTTTATATTTGATGTTCCATACATCTGTTAAATATTTGATGTGACTTTTTTTTGTTAAAATTTTTTGGGATCTGGCCTCAGCAGAGATCTTCTCGACCGTCCCTAGGGATGGCAATTGTGCCCGTTTGCCCATTTACCCGTGGTAAAAACCTTATTAGGGTTGGTGTTGTTCTATACCATGGGTATCTTATTGGGTCAAAAGCTATGCCCGATGGGTAAATGGGCATGGGTATGGGTAATCACTACCCATGCCCGCTTTGCCCGTTTACCCGCGAAATCTAACTTACATGTAGGTTAGGAACAAAATCCACTAGATACATAAGCCACGTTCTTTGTTTTCTACGGTTTCCCTTTTATTCCCCTTATTATTTCTCTCCCTTACTCTATCGCCGCCAGAGAGGAGGACCCGACACCGAGGCGGAGAATATTTGATGTTTAAGTTCGATTCGAATTTAGAAGCTTGTAGACTTTTTGTTCCACTGCTTTTGTTGTGGCGGGTAAACGGCAGCCGCCGCGGCATAAGGCGCCCGCGGGCAATGGGCATGGGCAACCATCCTTACCCGTCATGTAGTAATGGGTATACCCACGGGCACAAATAATCCCACGGGCATGGATATGGGTAGACACTACCCGTGCCCGTCGCGCCCGATTGCCATCCCTAGACGTCCCTGACGAGTTACAGTAACAAGCTACTCCAGTTTTCCATGTGTCAAATCCAGGCTAGTGTGATAGTGTCACGCCCGCTATCCTGTACAGTCGCACATCGATCGTGATTTGTCACGTGAAATTTCATTACCCGCCAGAAAAAAAAAAAAAAAACCCCGCCCGGGCCGAGCCGAATCGCTCGATTATCCGTCCGTCCGAGCGCGTCTATCTCTCACCGCCACTTTGCCATTGTCACGAAAGGCGCGAGAGCGGAGAACCAGTTCCGCTTAGAGCAAGGGCAATAACAAAATTAGTTCATCGACGATTAGAAGAACACGTCATTCAAGAGCCAAAGTTATAGACGGTGCATATAATAAACAATCTCTAACAGTGTGAGCAACAGTTTTTCCCTTGATCCAGCCCAATCAGAGACACAGAAAGGAGCTCATGTGCCTAGGCGCCTGTGCACATCGGCGCTTGATTAAGCGCCTGCTTCAATCTCTCTCTTTTCTTTCTATCTCTTCCACCTCAGACTAAAATGGTATGAACGGGCTAATAGCCGACTGATGCACCCTTATTATACTTGCTCTTATGGGCAGGCGCGGCCGCGGAACCTTTGAAACGTGAACGACCGAGACGTGACGGTATCCGAGCCGCGCGCGGAGGCGAGCGCGACGTCGCTGTCGCGCGGCCCGTTTCTGGCGCCCTCCGCGGCGTCACGTCGCGGCGCGGGTCGGCCACCGCTGCTCTTCCGGGACAAAGTCTTGTTGGTTGGGTGACTCGATCCCCATCCCCAACCCAAGGATATCCCTCCTCCCGTTAGCTCAGGGCCTGTTTCTTACAGCTCCAACTTATAAATATTGCTCCAGGAGTTGAGTCTGGAGTAGAGTTATAGAGCTGCCTAAACTCAGCTCCACAACTCTAGTATACTTTATGAGGGAGCTTCACCCAACTCCACTCCTAATTTTAATGGAGCTGAAACTGTTTAGCTGAGCAGAGCTCCATCTCTAAAGCTGAAGTTGTGCCGAACAGGCCCTTGGCTCCGGGACAAGCGTTCTGGCGCGCACTTGGCCCAGCGCCTAACTCCCTTTCACCCAACAACACACGGTTCGGCGCCGATGCTAGCTGCTGCTGCCTCGTCTCGTCGCGTCGTAGCCTAAGCACCGCAACGCTAGAAGCCGAGACTGGTCTATGGCTAGGCTAAAGCTTGCCCGATCTGGAGGTTAGGCGCGCGCCGCAGCGGGGGGCGACGATGATATAAATGGCCACTAGCGCTACCCCTCCTGCTCCTTGCCGAATTGCCGTGCACAGTGCTTTTTTTTTCTTCTTCTTCTTCGTCTTCTCCCTTGCTATCTCTGCGCTCCGATCCTTGGTTTGAGCTGCTGTCTTGGTTGTTTGGCTGGATCAATAATGCATGCGTCCGTGGGGAGGAGATGGGGGTTTGATCCTTGCGACGAGGTAAGTGTTCTTCAGCTTTCTCGTTGCATGATGCATATATACTGCTTTGTTTGTCCAGCTTGTTTGATCCGTAGAATCGATGTAGTATCTTGTATTTTTGTTGTGATCTTGATCAAAATTAATATGGGTATTTGCCCTCCAAGAAAGAGCTTTTGGTTATTGTTTGGTTGTTAAACTTGTTATGCTTGAAGTTCATGTATGGAAACGGAGTCGTATGTACTCTGTATAGTTCAGTACAGTGTTGGTATGGACTGGAGTTGATGCTGCTGACATTCATTTTGATGTACTACATCTGATCTGCGAACTAGATGAGAGTCATCAGGAAAAATTGAAGAAATAATAACTAGCCGTTTAACAGTACAGAGAAAAAATATCATACTACTAGTACAGAAAGATTGGTACTGCTATAAATTTCTTACTCCCTCCATCCCATAATAGGTGACGTTTTTGACTTTTTATTTGCAACGTTTGACCATTCGTTTTATTTGAAAAAATAGTGCAAATATAAAAAAAGATAAGTCATATGTAAAGTACTTTTGATAATAAAGCAAATGATAAACAAAATAAATAATAAATCTAATTTTTTTTGAATAAGACGAATGATTAAACATTAACAAACAAAAAATCAAAAAGACAAGTAATATGGGACCGAGGTAGTACTGTTGAACTGTAATGTTCTAGTAGCTTTTCTGGACTAAAGATGAAGCGATTTTTTCTCAGGTCACCCACGTTGTTATGAATGACTTTGCTCTGATGAATGACCACACCGTGCTGCTTCAAGGCCATGACAAGCCAAGGATCAGCCCAGCTGGTTATTTGACAAGGTCAGGACCTACACAGGGCGGTGGCATCAGAAACAATATTGGCTATTGTGACGGGAGATCCATCAATGAATCCTGCGGTAAAAGAAGCACTTATCCACAAAATTACAAGAAAGATGTCACTGTTCCAAAAAGTACGCAATCTTGCTTGTATCTTTCTTTTTTTGATAATGGAGCTTTTATGATGGATAGTTCTAGTCTAAGACCATGTCTATGAAATGCATTCATTCAGGTACAAAACCAAGCATATTTGATGCTGATGAATATGTCAGTGTTAGCAATGTTTCAGACGTTCCTTCGTCAGAAGGCAATACTATGCAGGATGAGCACAGGAACAAAGGGAAAGATTTGTTATACTGTGATTGGTCTGAACTGCTTAACTTGGATGACCTCGAAGCAGATCTGAGGTAATCTCTTGCTGCCTCCAGCATCTATCTTTATCCATCAGAAGCTGAGTCCTTTATGTGAATCTTGAACATTTTTCTGTCATTTTTTTCTGAAGAAGTTTCGAGTCCACGTTTGAGATAGGAAGTAATCACTTTGAAGATCCACTGTGGTCTTCAGTTTGCTTACCAGATGCCCAGCTAGTACCAAGCAGCTGTCTCTTGGACAATACCAATTTGTCAACTGTTTCGAATGAGAGCACAACAAAGTCTATATTATCATCAGTTTCAGTTTCCGATACTACTAGTGCTGAACCATTGTTCCTTGATCAGGTACTTCCAATCTTTTGATCTTTCTAATTGATTTCCCCCCAATTTTATAGGTTAGATGATGCCGAGGGTTTCTTCCCCAGGGTAGCTTCTCTTGTCATTCCGAGAGTCAAGATCTCTGGCCTCTTCAATATGCAACAAATCTCCAGATCATATGTTTCCTCAAAATAATCTTGGTTCCATATAGGAACATTTTAACATTTGTCTTCAATTTCTCTCTGCAGAATAATATGGCAAATCCTATCAACATACAACAACCACCCAGCAAAGGAAGAAGTTCGGCAACTTTGAATCATGAAGCACTTGCCTGTTCTTCCGGGGAAATCGAGCGATTTTCACAACATTCAGATGTTGATGTTTTCTACCCATTTGACAATGTAACAAGCTCGGAACGCATAAGTGGCTGTGAGGGACTAGAGGCTATCTTTTGCACAAATCAGGAAATGCTAGCCCCAACAACATCAAGCATCATGTGTGATGATGAAATTGTATCTTCATCGACTTTCTCAGCACCGGATCTCGTTGCAACCTACGTTCCGCGTTCAATGAAGAGATCTCATGATCCACTGAATGGAACTCCAGACATGATCCTCGACGAAATGGCTGGAAATCCACTAGAGATGTATTTCCCTCCATCATTGACTGCATATGAACACCCAGAACATCTGAATAATGTTATTTCGACACAAACACACCAGTTTCCTGAAGGATTTGCAGGTGACGATGTTCTGAAAAGTGCAGACTTACAGTTTCTCTCGAAGGGAAAGACTTCAGCAGACTTATGTGTGAACCCTTGCTCACCACTGATTCTGGAAGCTGTGCCAGTTAAGGATCTTGGCTTCCATAAGCTTCAGGAAGGCATGAATCAGGTATACTAATAGTATCAGTAACTTAGAACACCCTCTTGCAACCCTTCTAGCTATGTTGCATTCTTCAGGAATTTGTGAATGCAATTAGCTATTATTCAGGTTGATAATATTTCAGATTGTCCATGATAAGTATTCAACTCTTGTATCCTTCCAATGTACTTTGCAGTTGGACGTGGCATCCAAAGCTCGCATAAGAGATGCCTTGTATCGATTGGCCAATTGTGTTGAGCATAGGCATCGCATTGCTAGTACAACAGAGACCGTTAACCAACTTGGAGTTATGGAATCATCAGCTTCAAAGAGGTACAACGGTTTAATGTGATCTTCAATTATGTTTAGAGATAGCGCTTTCTCCAGTAGGACACTTGAAGTGATCGACAGCTGAGTTTTTGTGAAGTGTAATTTTCTGACATGTTCAAATCAAACAGGTGGAGAGAAATTCAGATGAACCCTATGGATCGCTCAGTGGCACAGCTGCTTCTCCAGAAACCGCTCCACCATAAATCTCCACCTGATTCGGCGCTCCGCATTGGCCCCTGAATTGTACTGCACCGTGAAAAACACGTAGGAGTGGCTGCTGATGCGATGTGGTTTTTTTACTGCACATGTCTGATCGATTCAGCATTCTAGGTCCAGCAATTTTTTTTCCCTCGGTTCCGGTACACATGTATATACAGTAATCACTAAAGAGTACAGACTTACTAGATGAAATGTAATGTGATAGCAACGCTTTGCTGTTCAGATATGTGATTCTAAATAGAAACTACAGTGTTTTTTTGTTGTCTTCAGCATTACCTGTGACTTGTCAGATGGCCCATTGTACCGTCCTAAAATTTCCTCTATTGACGGTTACCCCTTGGTCGCAGATTTACATGGTTTCTCCTATTGACGGTTACCATGGTAATTAGGCTTATCACGTGTGCGGAAACGATAAGTGCCGGATAATTCTACCAAGTTCAAAGAAACTTAAATGTAAACTCTCTCCAGTTTTTTCACGGTACATCACGATAACCGCAATGGTTACCGCGGTTGTTGGAGATAAACCCTGTCGCCGAACCGAGCCCGCCTGTGCACTAACCGCCAATTAGAGGAAAGGAAACACATCTTGCAAGGGAGCAAGTGACCGGGCTAGATAATCCAGTCTTGACTTGGCAGTTGTGTTCGCCACCGAACGGCAGGAGAAGCGAAGCGTGGGGAGGAAAGGGTCCAAATCCTCGCCTCCTCCTGCCTCCAACCACCGCCTCCGTCGTCTCGTCTCCCCCGCGCACCGCCGGCAGAGGAATCCCCAACCCCGGAAGCTTTCGGGAGGCGGACGACCTCGCCTTGACTCGCGTCCCCCTCCCTCGCGCGCGCGCGCTCTCGTCGCCTCCTAAACTTAGCGGCCGCGCGGGACGCGGAGGGGCGCTCCCCTCCAGAAATAGGCGGGGTGGGTGGCGAGGAGGATGGGGTACCTGCCGTCGTCGCTGGGCAGCAAGGCGGCGCACTTCGTGTCCGACCTCACCACCGTCATCCTCAACCCAATCTCCGAGCGCGAGCCTTCCTCCCCTCTCCCCGTGAGACCCGAGATCCCTCTCTCTCTCTACCGTCCCCTCGTAGTGCGGGCAGTTTATATCTGGTTTTGAATTGTGATCGGTTTGCGGCTCGCGCCCTAGATTTGCGCGATCGGGCTGAGTCGGATGCTGCCGGTAGAGATATCAGCGTGGTTTGGACTTTTTGGAGTGATTTCGCCGCAGGGATCATCCCTTTGCTAGGGTTTTTGTGTAGGTTGTTGAATTCTCTGCCTGTCTTGTTCAGTTTTCTGCGGGGGTTTGCTGCGATCTGGATGGGTGGCAGCGGAATTGGAGAATGCTGATAGATAGTGGACTTCGACGGGTGGGGATATTTGTGTTGTTTTTGACATGATTGAGGACTTGAGAAGTTGAGGTAGCTGCAATAGTAAAGTTAGCTCACCTGTATGTTTCTACTTGCTACCTGAAAATTGTTCTTCGTATTGTCAGCTTCTGCTAGTCTCGAGAGGGAAATAGTTCTGTTCCATCTCAGTGCACTTTTGAAAGCTAGCAACCCCAGCTGTTTTATCTGTTGTCTTTGTTGATGTAACCCTTTGCATTCTGTTATAGTTTAAAGATGGTTTGCATTGTTGATTGTTTGAAATAAATTGTTACTACATGTGTTTGATCTTTGATGCCAGTTTGTAGCTATGAATTGCCGCTAACCACTGACCCGTGTTTCACTCACCATCTTGTTTTCCTAAGCTCAATCTCAAGTTCTTTGATCGTTGTAGGAGGTGGACAAAGACGAAGAAAAATCAGAGGATGACAAAGATTCTGAGCAAAATTCTGACACCCCCGATGGCCCTGACACATCTTCCTTTAGAGCATTCTTGATCTCATTCCTGTCATCATCTGGTTCTAGTAATGGTTCCATGGAGATAATTCCTGATCAGAATGGGGAATTGGGATACCCAACTTTAACACCAATGGGGAAGTCAAAAAAGGGAAAGTCTGGGCTCCTAAGTAGAGGAAAACATTCCATTGGAAAAATCATTAGCAAAGTGGCTAGAATTGGTGGTTTCAAACAAAATGTGGAACCTAAGATTGATAGAGAGGTGGTAGATCATGTTGAATCAGTTTCACCTGTATTGGAGCTTGAAGAATCAAAGGAAGTTGCTTCCTTCATTAATTTGCCTGCTATGTCAGAACCATCTGTTCTTTTGTCAGAAGTGATGAGGTCCAATATTTATGCATCTTTTCCTGTTCTTGCCAAAGGAATGAACTGGGTCTTGCTATACAGGTTTAAAACATGTCTGTTATTTAATATGGTATGACTATATGCATTAGCTAATGTCTAATGTTTGCGTTCACAATTGTGCAGCACATGGAGGCATGGAATATCTTTGTCTACTCTATACAGAAGGAGCATGCTTTGCCCTGGTTACTCTCTCTTGGTATTCTTCTTCTGTAGCTTGAAGCTGTTTGATTTTTATAGTTTAACTGGTACTCCAAGGCCAGCAGCCAGTGTGCCAATATACATATTGAAGTTCCAAATATTCTTACGTGGGTGATACTGTGATAGCACTTTATTCCAATAAAATTCTATGGTTTAAATATCGGTCTCCATAATTTTAGCTCATGTTAGTTCAGTTTTTACAAAACTTCATTTTTTTTGTTTAGTAATAATAATAATATTTTCCCTAACAGGTAGTTGGGGATAAAGAAGGTGCAGTTTTTGGCGGTTTAGTTGAGGCTCCATTGCAGCCAACCAGTGCAAAGAAATATCAGGTTCCACCTACACATTCTGAATTTCTGATACCCTTTTTTTCTGGTTTAATTACCTTTTGCAGATTATGATGGAATCTTAATATTTCAGGGGAGCAATAGCTGCTTTGTTTTCACTAATTTACACAGCAATCCTAGTATATATCGACCGACTGGTAATATTTCACTTACTGTTTTCATGGTCTTTGCATACGAACATCAAAAGCTGCCAAAATGTTTTGTTCCATTTGACCCTAGCTTCCAGGCTACTAGATGTATTTCTCTGCGTAGCAGTGACTTATGATTGTTTTTGTCCCTTGATTCCTGTTCAATATGTATAACGCTAGCATACTCCTACAAAAATTCCGGTGGATCAAGTTTCTGAATATGTTACACTGTTAACACTAGCAAAGACTTGACTCAGTAGAGCCCCTGAGCATTCATTTCTGGTATTTCAGGTGCTAACAACTATTTCACAGTGTGCTCCACCGACTATTTGGCATTAGGAGGTGGAGGTCATTTCGCACTTTATCTAGATGCCGACCTGTAATCTCCCTCCTCTTAAGCATGTCTTTCATGCCGTCAAATCGTGCTTTTATTGGCTTTTGTCATTGTTAGCTCTCATCTTTTCTTCTGGGTTACCCTTTTTCAGGTTGAGTGGTTCAAGTTCCAATTCAGAGACTTTTAACAACATGTGTTTATCTCATTCCCCAGACTTCGCGGTAAAAGATGTCGAGGTATCTAATTGTGGGCTTCTGGCTGAATGTGATCATGTTCATCTGGGATGCAGATATGTAACTGCTGTTTTCTTTGCAATGCAGCTGTGGGGTTTCGTCTATCCTTCCAAGTACGAAGAGACGCTCGCCCTCTGCCGTACTGAGAAACCAGGAATTTGCCGGTGGTGATTTGGTGGTCCTTGAAGGCTTGAATTGTGCTGAATTTGCGAATGATGCATCTGTACAGTTTTTCGTAGACTTGAGAGAATTTTAGTGCACAGGATCGTGTAGGATTGTAGGAGTGATGGAAACTTGCCTTTCTCATGCGAGTTTGCTCAGAGCTGTACATATTTGTAATTTTCTTGCTACTGTTAGCGAAACATGGACGCGCTGGTTATTTGTTTCAGTGTTGTCAGCTTGTCATTATATGAGAACAATATTACTGGCGAATCAGGAGATAAATGACCTGCAATCTCCCCACGCCTCTACAAGAAATTTGCATGCAAAACATCACTAGAACTCGCAAATCGTGTGACCATTCTAGGCTTCTAGCGAATCATTTTAAAGCAGCTGAGGCGCAGCGATAACTGTTAGTGCTAGCTACCATTAACCACTGTTTATAGATAAACCAACTGAAGACGATTACATTACATACGGAAAACGTAAATAACATATTTATCCCCTTTTATCGACGCGTGCAAAAGGATAACTGTGGCTGCGTTTTATAATACGATCAGACATACGAGGGTACCATCGTATTTCGCTTCTCAAGTCAAGCTCAGGTTTTGAAGGAACAGATTGAATTTAAAGAGCTTGAATATGTTATTCAAATATTCAATAAAGCTTCAGTATTTTTATTCTTTTCCAAAGTAACAAAGCAAGATGACAAACATGTGTAAGAGTTCACCAGTATAAAAAACTGCAGGTGGCTCCACACAAGAACAAAAGCATCGAAGGAGCAACTAATGAATACATCACCGATACAGAGTCTTCTGTCAAAGCTGAATCTGGGACTTGGTCAAGTGGCCTGAAGTAAAAACGGAAGGCTACTTGACCGCGAGAACCTTGGATGTCAAATGGAGGTAAATATGATAACGGAGAAAGAAGCTACACAGGAATGGAACATCTGCAACACTAGTTGATATTTGCTTGCTGAACCCTGAAAGGAACTTTTAAATGCTACTCTTCTGTCATTTTTTTTATTACTGTTGTTCACCAAAGAAAATAGATTTCTGTCTTAATGCTTATTTCCTATCACTTGAAATATGATGACATGTATAGTCTTACTCCAATGTCCAACGCAGAGTCCTCACCACCAATCGCATGAAGAACCACAGGAATTTCGCTCAAGTATTGTATCACCAGAGGCAGGACGGCCGGGGCAACTTGCGCTTTCACTGCTTCATCACTCAGCAAAACTGACTTGGCAGTGTCACAACCAGCTTCTGTTGCTCCAGATTCCTCATCTTCTTCGGAGAATATTGATTCAGATGGGTTAACCATCATGGCGACTTCCTCAAATGCTCTATACTTCACCTGATTTCCCCTCCTTTGAGGAGGCCTGTTCCTGCATGAATCAAGCACCAATGTTCCAGTGGCTTCCAACCACTCAATAGATAGGCCCTCAACTTCGTCATAATGTATCCTCCGTTCCATCTACACAAAAAAGATTGATCACATCAAGGCTAAGAAGAAAACAACAAAAACAAGTGCTTCCATGAGGTTAGGCATATATATACCGCTAGTTTGGGCACATAAACTGACATGAACTTTGGTCCAAGCCCCAGAACTCTAGCATTGGCAACCAGGACCTGCAAAAGTAAAACCATAAGCCTTTCAAAATAAAGCTTAGATAAAATCAGTTGCAGAAGCCAAAAAGTTGATACCACGGTACCTCTTTCCTCTTTATCAAGGCCCACATGTAGAGCTTCTGACCAGCATCTTCTGCACGACGACTGGCCCACTTTCTTTCGTTGCAGTGTTCAGCAACCTCTCCAAGATTACCAGGGGAAGGGACTTTAAACTTCTTAGCAGCAGCAGATAATGCTTCACTCCCTTCTTTGGATTCAGCAGCATCCTTACTAAATTGGAGACCTGTAAAGCATCCGTGCATCATCTCACAAGATGCGGTGTTGAATCCGTTTTGGCCTGTGAGAGATCTCCTGTGTTTCAGATACATCTTTTCAGCCTCAATTACTGCATTCAGTGTTCTGTGAACAATTATATCAGGATATCTTCGAAGTGGTGATGTGAAATGTGTATATAGAGGGACAGATAACGCATAGTGAGCCCAATCATCCCTCTTGCTTATCAGGTCTGCTGTGCAAAAGTATTCTGCTGACTGCATTTGCTTTGAAGCATAAAACATGAGAATATCAAACAAAACAGGATCATCCTTTAACTTTTCCTTCATTCTAGAAAGTGAAAGGTGAAGTTGACCAGATGATGAACCATCCAATTCAAAACCATTCCTAGCACAAAATGCCTCAAACTCTCTGGACTTCCGTAAATTCGGTTCAGGGTGCCTACGAAGTAACGCACAATTTGGGAATGCATTGGATATAACTTCTGCAGCTGACATATTTGCTAACAACATTAACTCCTCAACAATAAAACAAGCATCATTCCTCTCATAGCGAAAGCTATCGCATGGAGCTCCACCTTCATCAAATTGGATCATAAGCTTTGCAGTTTCAAGGGACAAAGCTCCACCCTTAAATCTAATCTCCTTCAGATTCTTTGAGATCTCATATAAGCACCTAAGGGACTTGATAACATCATCTTGTTCAAATATGCCATGTACTTGAAGAGAAGAAGCAGATTTAAACTTAGTTCCATCACTACAAATCAAATCCTGTACAAGATCATATGACAGCTTGCAGCATGAAGAAATAACAGTACGTCCAATCCAACGATTAATTATGTTCCCATGAGGATCTATGTCCCAAATGATCGAAAAGGTAAGCCTGTCTACCCCAGGATTAAGGGAGACCAGATCTTCTGAAAGTCTCGAAGGCAACATTGATATTTTGCGTCGTAAGGTGTAAACACTAGTAGATCGGATCTGAGCTTCAGCATCCAGTGCAGTCTCAGGATGAACAAAGTAAGAAACATCTGCAATATGCACCCCAATACGCACAATTCCCCCTGAAAGCATCTCAATAGATATGGCATCATCAAGATCAGTTGCGGTAGGGGGGTCTATTGTAAAGGTCAAGACATTTCTCAAATCTTTTCTTACTTCAAGTTCTTCCTGAGGAATTTTCCAGCAAATATCAGGAAGGCATTCCATGGACTCAGGAGAGAATTCAGCATCAGATATTGCATTTTCAAAAAGTATAGCATCCATGTGTGTTTTGACTTGTCCACCCTTCCCCAACAACTGTATGACATGAGCACAGGGATAGAGACTTTCCTCATTCCAATCAGAAATTCGTGCAGCGACTAATTCTTTAGCTGCATCACCTTCTTCCAAATGGTTTCTGACACTATCTGGCAAAGTACTAACATTAACAACCATATGAGGGAATTTGGAATCAGTTGGCAAGAGAAGAATCAGTCCTGAAAAATAGGATGATGCTCTATGGTTCATCCTCTTTGAAAGCATACTCATCTGATTTTTCTGCTGCTCTGGATCAGGACACACTGCGAAAGGAGCAAGAAAACCTACAACAGTGTCACGGCGAGGAGACTTCTTAATAATAGCTAATACCTTTCCAGTGGGACGTCTGCTTGGGTTAGAGTATACCATAGAACAGATCCTATGCAATGCTCTAGAAGCCTCAGATTTTCCTTCACCTGAGTCCTTTTCACAATTTTCTGGGACAGTAGCATGACCATTTTCACACTTAACAGCTTTACTAAAACCACTGTTCTTGTGACGGTAATGCGTCCTGTCCAAAACAGGTTGGCCATTGCTGCAATTTCCAAACCTGCAGTTGGCATCTGTCTGACCTTTCTTCCCATCATGATTCCCATTTGTTTCACCAACTTCACGAACAGCAGAACCCTCTCCTATAGCAGGGTTGCACGTAATGTTTGGTCCTTTCATTCTAGTCCAGTAAGCAACAGGTTCAAGTGTCATAGCAACAAGATCACCTTCAATCTGCAAAGTGGTTCGTACAACATTGTATCAAAAAAATAATTAAAAAAACATTCACTATGGATACAGGAATGATATATGCAATGAAAATGAGCAGAACAACGAATCCATTTCTAACGAACTATATGGTCATTTCTAATAAACTATATGGTAACATGGCAAGACAAGACAAAAGTTTTACTAGGAATCTATCACCTAAACATTTCTCCTGAATGAATTGCTTCTATAAATAAGGTATCATGTTGAGTGCTGTTGTAGGATTATCACCAGTAAAAGAGGTAAGATGAATGCATACAACATAATAAAAGTTAGGGGTTCCAAAAGTTAAAGTGTACCAGAAGAAAGGATGGCCACGAGAAGACAAGTCAGAGATTTTTTGCACACGGTCACAAACTAACGACAAAAATAGAGGTGCCCAATCCAGTGACATGACAGAAACTTAAAAAAAAGTGGTGTTGTTAGATCATGGGAAGGAAAGGTGCAATAGTGTTGCACATGACTTTCCCTGAGGCTCATATGATACCAAATATGACAAACATTGCATTTCCTGATTACTCATGAGGTATCTATAAACGTGGAATTAGTGTATTCCAATTCCTCATATATGTAACCAGTTAGCGAGACGTGTGTGTGACCTTAACATGCAATTCAACGCTACATACATGATAGACTAAGAGTAGCACCCTGCATTTCCAATATCCACTAGTGTTCTCTAACAGAGTCACTACTAATTACTACACAGTTAGACAACATTATAACACATACATTCAGGTAGCACAAATGCATGTCAACCAGAACTTACCGCTCGGTTTTGCGCCACCCCAGTAATGAGAACATCCACTGGTATACCCTCAATCGTAC
>CM020179.1:41441187-41454357 GCA_009805545.1 Oryza longistaminata
TTCCATAACGAACTTGGACCAAATCCATTTGCAGCTGGGGAAGAAACCGAAGAAGATAAGACTTGTCTTCCTTCCCCACCACCACGAACCTCTTCAAAGGAATCACCCCCCCTTATCCATTCTTTTCCCCGGCCCTTTTGCTTTTTCCCCCGAGAAAATACAAAATTTTGGCCCTGAACGTTTAGAATTTGTTTTGCAGCTTGCTTCTTCATCTTTTGGAAGAGTTAAACATAAAGGAAATAAATTTAATAGAAAAAAATAAGGTTTCTCGCATAAGGTAAGTTGCAAATTTTCCCCTCTTTTTTTTTTGTTGATCTTGTAACCTGGTTAGTTAAAACAGTAGGCAAGAGTCAGAAGTTGTGCTGCTTGTCAAAATGACCTTAAAATGCTTGTGGATACCGGGTTACAAGCAACATTTTTGATTTGTGTTAACTAGTAGTACTTAGCTTAGTCCGCGCTATCTCTTGTCGTTTTATGGGCTATCGCCGCTACAGTATCATCAGCAGATGCTGTTCTTAGAAGGCAAGCGGGGAAAAGGTCCATTCCGTATTCCTCGTGTCACTGTGTTTTGGTTGGGCAGTCCTTTTGTCATCCACTATCATAAATCTGTTAGCCCAAAATTCACTCGGATATCAATTTGTAAACTGTTAGTGATTTTTGTTTGTGCTAGACTGGAAAGATTTCTGTGACAAGTTCAGTTCTACAGTCTACTGTACATAGATAGAACGACGAGTGATGTTCAGGAAACTGGGACCTGCAGTGCAGGGAAGCTTGACTGCTTGACCTCGGTCGGTCACAAGAAATGCGAGTGAAGCAGATCTCAGACTTCAAGAATGCCTATTGATTGGTCTAAAAGAACTATACATTGGGGCTTAAATGCATCAAATATGGAGTGTGCAATCGAAACGTATACAGTGGCATAGTTCAGGATGCAGTAACCAGTAATTAACAACACACATTTTGCCTCCATCGTTGCACACTAGCTAGCCTGAACTCTGAAGAATCACCACCACTACGTTCACATCTCAGTAAATCCACACAGCAACTGCATGCAGAGCCGAGGCTGCTCCAGTGCTCTGTGCTGCTGTCCCCTTTCTCCTCGACGGGATTCACAGTCATGGACCTGTCCCTACTGCTGTTTGCGACCGATTGGCGCACGCCGCTTGCCTCCATTCCTGCCGACAGCGAGTTCGTATGCGTACATGACAGTGATCAGGTGCCGCAGTAACGTTCATGCGATCTGAAACGCTAGCTGATGAGATCGAGTGCATAGGGCGCTATTCTACCTTTTCTTGTAGGCGATGGACTGCTACTGACTGCTCTGGTTAGGGCTGTGCGCGGATCGGGTGAAGGGCTGCAAAAGTTTGGGCACTGTCCTTGTCGGAGCAATCATTGCAATCAGCCAATGTTCCTTGCTCGTGCGCTATCTACGCTTCCCTGTGTAGGGCGAGACGATGCTTCATGTAGCCATCCGAGCATGCATGGAAATAGGTGGTTCTCATGTTCGTGCAAATAGGATCGATCGCCCTTTGGAGTCGCGTGTAGCCAAAGCTCCTCGCAGTTTAGATTCTTCCAGACATGGCAGTGCTACAGTGGACAGTGGGTTTATGGCAATCAACCGTGGCGCCGTTCTGCTGAACTGGGAAAACAGAATGTTAAGGCCATCAGACATTGCAGGCCACGCATTAATTGACCTTCATGCGCTAAACTACAGGCCAAAGGCCACAAGCCTCACAGCGCAAGTGCCCTCATGAATGGCTTCAAGTGGATCCATGTTACAGTAGTTCTAATAATAACCGAATAGCCGGTCTCTAGCACACCGTATCCTAACATAGTTAAAATATCCCGTATATCTCTCACTAATGTTAGGGCACCTACAATATTGTAAAAAAAAAAACCAGGTAGTAAGCACTAAATCACTGTTTACTACCTGGTATTAAATATTGTGAGAGCGGTGCATAATTACAATCCGGTCATACACTACTACCGGAAGCAACGGAATAAAAAATGATATGTACCCAGAAATCAGTTCAGGAATGTAATGCGCGCGTAGAAAGGTTTATGTCAGAAGCGATTTTTTAACCCGTGGATCCCACCTTATTGTCTGTTTCACAAAAATATAAATTGTGAAGGGTGTCTTTTCCTACTGCCGCCTGTGGTGTGATCCCACACTAATACTCAACCGGTAAACATACATTGCTGATGCCCTAAGGGCTTCCTCAATGTATGTTGTAAAAGTAGGTAGTAAGGTGGGTCTATGTAAGATGGTAATAGTAGATTGAAGATGCACCACAATGTATATATGTGTAGAGTGGGTAATAAGGTGAGACCTATCTGAAAAAAAAAACCCAAACATGAGCCATGCCACAATTAAAAAATAGGTAGGACCCCCCACAAAGTGCTATAACCTGGTAGTAAGCTTATGACTTGGCAGTAGCTATTAACTACTTCCACAATGTATCTTACCTAGTAGTAAGAATATTTTAATCCCTAATACCCACTTCTCCACTACATTGTGGATGCCCTAAGCGGGTAGCCGTGTCTTGCAGCGATCCGCCTCAGGAGCAGGCGGGGCGAGCGTCTCCTCTTGGAGGGCTGCGTGATTAAACAGGGAGGCGACTCGCGATGCCACGTATGCGTTTTTCAGACGTGTTGGCGTGAGATTACGTGACACGTACTCGCACTGTGACTGGCCTAATAGAGTCACCTGATTGCCAAATTGCCCCCAATTCTATCTGTTGGCCATGTTGAAAAAAGCCGATCGACCATACGTGACAGCATGCGAGTATCTCGATATATTCGTGCGTGCTGCTTACCAAAAGGAGATTAGAACTGCAGCACCGTGAAAAGCAACTAGACATGCGCACTGCTGTATGTGTAGTGTAGGCCACTGCCAACTTGCACACAAAGGCTGTGTTTAGATCCAAAATTTGGATCCAAACTTCAGTACTTTTTTATCACATCAACATGTCATACACACATAACTTTTCAGTCACATCATCTCCAATTTCAACCAAAATCCAAACCGACAGACGAACTGATCACATTGCATGCCTGCATGTTCGTCGTTTGCAAGTTGCGACTGCTACAAATTGCAAGAGCAATCGCCGACCACTTAATTTTTTTTGTTAAAAATATTAGCATGCATGCATCTTTACCGACGTGACATATATTGTAGCAATATTCGCAGCAAATAACTATTCCAGAATAGTGCAAGCGGCGCAACCTTTTCAGATATGGAGTATGTGATTTATTCACTCGCAGAAGACACAATGAGCACAAAGCTCGTGGCAGAATTTCATAATATGTCTAAAAGAAAAAGATTAATGCTATATTTTATGACGCTACATTTTTTTTATGAAAAAAAGTCTAGCAATGTAGTGCCAATGCAACTTTCTATATCTTCCACTATAAATTATATATACTTGTCTAATACCTGTACACATTAGATACATGACTAAATGAACTAACTAAGCATGTTAAGTTGTATTAAGCATGTGCATGTATAGCGAGCAACGTCTCATGATTATGAAATTGACCTCTGTCACTGTGCCACGGCAATATGCACGGACGGATCACACAGCATGGACTAGGGGTGGCGTTCGGTCTGACCGAAAAAATGTTATCATCTCGGTCTTGGTCTTTCGCATCTTCGGTCTTTTGAAAGTTGAAGGATCGAATTTCTCCAAAAAAACTCAGGACCGACAAATTCGGTCTTGCTGTGGTCGGTTTGACCGAATTTTGACAGCTTCGGGAGATAAGTTTGGAATCGAGAATTTTGACGAAGGGGGGCTGGCTGGCTGAGATCGGAGGTGGCTGCGAGGCGGCGTTTGAGGCAGAGGCGGGCTCGCTGGAGGCAGAGGGCAAAGGCAGAGGCGGCGGCGGATTGGGCGGGGATGAAGGGGGCGGAGGCGTCGCCGGCGTGAGTGGAGGCTGAGGAGGATGGGCGAAGTGGCGTCGGCGGCGTGGGAGTGGAAGGCGGAGGCAGGCACGAGCGCCGGGTCAGTCGAGCGGATGCTGAGGATGGGATGGGAATGGCGAGGCCACGCGCGAAGCTATGGGTAGGGAGTGGCTCCTGTGGCTGCCTTTAGGGTTTTAGTAGTTTTACTGAGCTTTTGGGCCTCTTCTAGCGCTATTGAGCAAACATTCGTTTTTCTTCAGTTATTCGTTACCGGGACCATGACGGCGAATTGCCCGATTAAATTTTCGTCCTTTCAATGGCTGAGACCGAACTATTAACCGAATTTCTCGGTCTCGGTTTTTTTCGGTCGGTTCTTTGTCAGTCTTATTTTGCCCACCCCTACATGGGACTCAAGGAAATCTGACGCTTTAAAACAACTGGACGGTGATTGGATAAGAAATCAACCAGCTTTGACTCAAACAAGCCAAGGCCCATAAGCCCATTTGGAAGTCCAACTTGTTCGCCCGCAATTGGACCGGTTTCCCGGACGGAATTGGGCCCTCTAAACGGGCTTCCCGAACGATTCCAATGCTGGCCCACCTGACATCTCCCCATAGGAATGGCGTTATTCGATCAAAGCATCGCAAAGCGGCAACAGCGAACAGTTCAGTAAAATTAAGGGTCTTGGCATATGTTACAGTGTCTACAAAAGAAATAATCAATCTGCTTTTGCCTTTTACAATTTTCCGTGCGACCGACTCAACAAACTGATCGAGCCTTCTCTTCCAAAAAAACAAAACAAACAAACAAAAAACTGGATCGAGCCAGGTTAACCAAATTAAAGACATCATATACATGTGAGTGGCAGCTTGATGATGCACGGTGACAAAATTGCCAAATTAGAGATGGCTGATCATGTCCCCGAACTGAGAACCAGGGCGTGGGCAATGGCCACAGAGTCCCGCCTCCGCCTCCGCCTGGGTGGGCAGCGCGAAGCGGCAAGCGGGCAGAGGCGGCTGACTGCAGCCACTCGAAGATGCAGCTCTCATGGAAGGCATGGCAGCACGGCAATCTTCCTCATCGGCTTGTCGCTCTCCTCCTCGAAGGCCTTCCAGGCAACACGGAGCAGTCTCTTCTTCCCTTCGCCTCGCCGGCCGACGTCCTCCTCCAAGGCGGCGATGGCCTCCGCTGCACGCCGGGAACGGAGCGAAGCGACGTTGCTGTACCCCTTGCCGGTGCGGCAGCGGCAGCGTTAGGCCTCTGGAAGTGCAGGTGGGGCGCCAAAATAAAGAGCGGGCGGCCGCGGCCGCTGCCGTGGGAAGCCTGCGCCTCCTGTACATGTCGTGGGGCAGCAGCAATCTTCCGGTGGTCGCCATGCTCCGGCGGCTAGGAAAGAATGCGCGCGAGCGCCTCGATCGGGCACCGAATGAGCAGCTAGCCGATCGAGAATTTGAAGATTGATGTGCAGGGACGCGTATATCGGTATGTACCGCGGTGTGCGTGCAGATTTATAGCTAGGGCTCGGCATACCACGCACGCGACTACGCCGCTGGTGTTCCAGCTAGTTCGAATCGGACATGAAATCAGTTAGTCAGGGATGGTAATGCTGGTTCCGAGTTGGAGTCCTCTTGGTTGCGCTGCCAGTGAGTCAGTGTTTATCAGCTGTCGGAGCTTTTTTGCGGATGCTGTTGTTGTACGTGCTGTTGGCTGTGGCTTATGTCTTCACTTAAAAGGGTGCCCAGGTGAAAGTGCATATTCTTGTACATGAAGTGGGGAACATGTGCGATTTGTACGAAGTATAAATTGCACTTCATTTCAAGTTCATCTTTACATTATAAAGCTGATATCTTGTTAAATATCCGAAATTAATTAATTCAAACCTGCTTGATCCCTTTTTCATTCTAGCTACGACTCGGGGAACAAGAATCGGGTGCACATCGTTGCTCTTCTTCTCCTTCGTCGTGTTCATCTTCGCCTCGGTCGTTGTCCTCTGACTCAGCAGGCATGGCGGAAGTGGGTGTTTGTCGATCGAGGGGACATCCCGTTGTTTTATGCATGACATTTAAAAGTTATCAAAAAATTTAAAAAATTGTCAGGATAGAGTCTGACCTATCAGTGCACACGTTGTTCCGGTGGATTGAGTCGGATCAGATTAGAGTTATCATGACTTTTAATACACACGTTGCATAAAAAGTTGATTACAAAGTTAAATAGAGGGAGTCCGAGTGTTGCCCTGCACATGAACAGAGGTCACTTTTACAAATCTGAATTTTCCTCTTTTGACAATGGGCAATATTGTGTAAGTGAACAATCCAGCTAGTCAGATCCATATTTTATTCAAAATTGAAATTGCATCTCTCAATGCTGATCAACTCGTATACTCAAATCACCGCATCAGCGAACAGTCGATGCAGACATAGGATGGTCTCTTCACCATCGGTCGTCGTCGTCGTCGTTCTCTGCCTGGACCACCTCATCTTCCTCCTCCGTCTCAGCAGGCACGGGAAGCGGCAGAGCGGGCAATGGCGGTTAATCAGAGAGCCAGCTGAATATGCACTGCTCATGAAGCAGTGGCGAATCAGCGGCACAGGCATCCTCCTCAGCTTGTCGCCCTCCTCGAAGCCCTGAAGGCACACCGGGCAAGTCCTTCGCCTCGCCTTTCTCGTCGCCGACGGTAATCTCCGCAGGTTCACGATCGCCATGCTCGACGCCGGCGTAGCTCCACCGCCATTGCCGTCGTCGTCCGCTTGTAGGATACCGTCCAGTAGGTCCACGATGCTGAAGCCGCCGGTGGCCTGATCGTCGAGTCCGCCGCTACGGTCGGAGTTGCCGGAGAAGCGCGCGACGCCGTCCTCGTCGAAAGTGACGGCCTGCCATGACGACGCCGCCGTCCGCCTGGTTGGCCCCGGCGTGGAGCTTGAGGACGTCCTGGAAGCACGAATCCAACTCCAAATGTTGAATCCTTGCTCTGCCCAGTACTGGTCGATGAGCTGTTGAAATTGTTCGTCCGACATGTGCGATGTGTCGGGGACATCGTCGGAGGCGTCGCGCGACCATGGTTCTTCACCCGCCATATTCCGGCAGAACGAACAGATTGATATACAGTGATACTACCTAGACTGCAAGATTTATTGTTGGAATCTCTCTTTCAAAATAAACAAAGAGAGAGAGATTTATTGAAGAGCTTTGCAGGGAGATATGCTGTTCGTGTTCGGAGACGGAGTCAAGTTCGAACTCGGTCGTGGCGCACGCACGCAGGGGTGGGGGACGCAGGCCCAAGCACAGTCGGCCTGTTCGTGATAGGCCGGCACGGCCCATCTCACCGAGGAAGCGCATGAGGTGGTCTCCGTGTTCCTTTATTGCCACTGTATTGCCTATATTTACTCAAAATAAAAATAGCCTTGCATAGTTGCATGGACAAAAAGATGTGCATCAAATTAATTTCTAATTTCGTTCTAAACTCCTAACACCAATTGTGTTTTTGTCATTTCAATGTGCAGGACCAAACTCCAATAACCATAAATCCATATTCATCACTATCTCACGCTTCTTCTGGGTTTTTCTGTTCAGAATCCTTCTCAGCAGGCAGAGCAAAACGGCAGTGTGGGCAGAGGCGGCTCACCCTAAGCCAGTCAGAGATGCAATTCGCGTGGAAGTCATGAGAGCAAGGCATCTTCTTGAGTCTGTCACCCTCCTTAAATCCCTCCAGGCAAACCGCGCATGCTTCCTCCTCCCTCGTCTCGGTCACTCTCACCGTCGTCTCTGGCAGCGCAGCGATGGCGTCGCTGGAGGCCGGGACGGCGCAGAACCCGTCCTCACTGTACGTGTCGTCATCTTCTTCGATATCACGATTGATGTGGATGTATGCTGATTCAACACCGTGTGGAACGTAGCTCTGCCCCTGTAAGTGTGACAAATAAAGGTTGATGAGCAGCAACGTATGGGTCTCTGACAAGTTCAGGTCTCTGATTTGTTCATCAGCCATTGTTGCTTTGAGTTTTGAAGTGGATGTGGCTGTGGGGCAAAACCAACAGAGTATATTGAACTATTGCTAACTAAGCTGCTAGAATCGTTCCCTTTTGTAAGAGGCAGATCGGAATTAATCCGAATCACTCTCGATCAACTGGGAGATCATTATTGTTTCTCGGTCTGATTGGGATTCTGCCTCGAATTCGTTTCTTATGTTCCGGTGCTGCGTGCCTTTGTCGACCCTGCCGCTATCTGCAGTTGGCCACCTCTACATGCAATGTTTTCCCATCAACTCAAAACAATACAAGTTTTCAACTCGAAATGTTGGCCTTCAATTCAGAAGGTTGGCGCTGAAATTCTTCCACTTGACTAGAAATTTTGGCTTAAATTATAATGAAGTTGGTCTCACGAGCGATTAATATTATAATTTTGTTTAAACCCATCTGATAATTTAACTTAAGAAGTTGCCTTCATGAAAGATCTCCACAAGATATCATAACCCCAGTCCCCAGTGTATGAGCAACTGCACTTTCTTCTAGTTTCATTGTTACACATAACGAAGCGGGAAAAAAGTGCTTCCTTGCTGAATACCGAACATTGAACTAATCTACTCTGGGAACAAGAAACGGATGCACATCATTGCTTCGTCTTCTTCTTCTTCTTCTTCATCATTGTTATGTTCCTCCTCCTCAGCCGCAGGCATGGCGAAGCGACAGTAGGGACAAAGACGGCTGACCTGGAGCCATTTGAAAACGCAGCTCTCATGGAAGTAGTGCTCGCATGGCATCTTCCTGAGCTTGTCACCCTCCTCGAACCCCTCTAGACACACCCCAAGAGAGATCTGGAAAGATTCTGTGACAGTTTCAAGTTTTTTTTTTTTCCCCCCCCTTAGCAAGTTCCCTACCAAGGTAACCAATAAAGAATAGCCAAAAAAAAACCAAAAAACAGTTGGGAAAAAAATGTTTTTTTTCCCAGAAAAATGGGGAAAAAAAACCCTGGCCAAAAGGCGCAGGAAAGCTTGACTGCTTGACCATCCGGTTACCAAGAAGAGTGAATGCATGTCTCATACTTCACAGAATGCAAACTATTGAATTGTCCTAAAAGAACTATAACATTGGGCTTAAAATGCATAAATATGAGTGTGCAATCGAACAGTATACGTGCATAAGTTCAGATGCAGTAAGCAGTAATAACAACAACATTTGCCTCCATCTGCACATAGCTAGCCTGAACTCTGAAAGAATCCCCGCCACTCGTTCAACCATCTCAGTAACACACAGCAACTGCTTTGCAGAGCCGACGCTGCTCCAGTGCTTCTCTGCTGCTTCCCCTTTCTCTCTCGACGGATCACATCATGGACCTTTCCCTAGCTGCTGTTTGCGACCGATTGCGCGACGCTCGCTTGCCTCCATCCTGCGACGCGAGTACGTACTGCGTACCTGACAGTAACAGTGCAGAGTAACGTCATCGATCGAGAGATTGGTAGACAGACAACTGCGATCTTGAAACGCTAGCTGATGAGATCGAGTGCATATGGCTATCTACCTTTCTCTGTAGGCGATGGATCTGCTCTACTGCTCTGTTAGGCTGTCGCGATCGTGAAAGGGCTGCAAAAGTTTGGGCATGTCCTGTCGGAGCAATCATGCAATCAGCCATGTTCCTTGCTCGTACTGTACGCATCTACACTTTCGGGAGGCGAGGATGCTTCCGAAGCCATCCGAGCATGCAGGCAATATGGTGTTTCTCATGTTGTGCAAGCATAGATCGATCGCCCTTTGGAGTCTCGTGTAGCCAAACCTGTTTAGATCTCTGCTATGTCAGCTCATCTGATTCAGAACATGCAGTGCCTACAGTGACAGTGTTTATGGCTTATGGCACCAACAGTGTATCGACCGTGGACGCCGTTCTGCTGACCGAAGAACAGAAATATAATCGTCTCACTTCATTGCCAAATTGCCCAATTCTATCTGTAGGCCATGTTGAAGAAGCCGACCATACGTGACAGCATGCGAGTATCTCGATTCTCGATATATTCGTGCGTGCTACTTACCAAAAGGAGATTAGAACTGCAGCACGTGAAAAGCAACGAGACATGCGCATTGCTGTATGTGTGTGTGGTAACTGGTAGGCCACTGCCACTTGCACACAAAGAGAGTGGCAGTGTGCACTGTGGCGTGGGTACGTACTGCTCATTGACAGACGAACTGATCACATTGCATGCGTGCATGTTCGTCGTTTGCAAGTTTGCGACTGCTGCAAATTGCAAGAGCAATCGCCGACCACTATATTTTTTTGTTAAAAATATTAGCATGCATGCATCTTTACCGACGTGACATATATAAGTATATTGTAGCATATTCGCAGCAATTAACTATTCAGAATAGTTGCAAGCGGCGCACCTTTTCAGCATATGGAGTATGTGATTTATCACTCGCAGAAGACACAATGAGCACCAAAGCTCCGTGCCAGAATTTCATATATGTCTAAAAAGAAAAGATTAATCTATATTTATGACGCTACATTTTTTCTGAAAAAAAGTAGCATGTAAGTACGATGTAAGTGCAATGCACTTCTATACCTTTGCGCTATAATTATATATATATTGATCTAATATCTATACATTGATACATGATAAATGAACTAAGGAAGCATGTTAAGTTTTAATTAAGCATGTATGATAGCGCAACATCTCATGATTATGAAATTGACATCAGTCAGTTTGCCACGGCAATATGCACGAACAGGGTCACACTAGCATGGGACTAGGGTGGGCGTTCGTCTGACCGAAAAAATCGGTCTCGGTCTTCGGTCATTTCGGTCTTTGAAAAGTGAGGACCGAATTTGTTCCAAAAACTCAGGACCGATGAATTCGGTCTCGGTCTGACCGAATTTTGACAGCTTCGTGAGATAAGTTTGGAATGAAGAATTTTGACGGAGGGCGGGTTGGCTGGAGACGGAGACGGCATTGAGGCAGAGGCGGGCTCGCTGGAGGGGCGAATCGGCGGAGGCGGCGCCGGCGTGATGGAGGTCGAGGTCGGACCGACGAAGATGGCGTCGGCGCGATGGAGGTGAAAGGCGGAGGCGGCGCACGAGCGCCGAGTGGCCCGAGCGAGATGCGATGGATGGATGGGAAATGGGAGGCGTGCTGCGTGAGGCTGGGTGGGAGGGAGTGGCTTGTGGCTACTTTAGGGTTAGTAGTTTATTGAGCTTATTAGGCTCCTAGGTCTATTGGGCCAAAATTGGGTTTCTCGGTTAAAGAATAAGAATTCTCACAACGACAGGGTCTACTCGATATGGATTAGGCGTAAATGAAACCTTTGCAAAAATCTTAAAAAAAGATATTCAATTAATATAAACTTATTAAAGAAATGGGGGCGTGCTTAAGTTGATGAATATGTTTCATATATAATGGGTATTTGGTTAACCGAGCCAATGACCGAATTGCCAAAATTGTGGTCTTTCATGGTTGAGACCAAAATATTAACCAATTTCTCGGTCTAAACGGAAAATCATGTTTTTTTTTGACGGAAAAACCATGTTTCAACAAGCACATACTCCTTGCTGGGAATGTGAAACATAGAACCATCGATATGAAAACCAAAGGAAGTCAAGACTCATTCTGTGGTTTGAACTCTTTGGCTTTCAGATACTTCACTACTAGCCTTGATAGCCCCAACAAAACTGGACATCTGTTTCAGGGCACTCAGGTAAGCTCGCACACTGGAAACAACAATATCCAGTGCGCACCACTCCCACTGGAGTCAATAG
This sequence comes from Oryza longistaminata, assembly GCA_009805545.1. Classification (NCBI taxonomy): domain Eukaryota; kingdom Viridiplantae; phylum Streptophyta; class Magnoliopsida; order Poales; family Poaceae; genus Oryza; species Oryza longistaminata. The sequence continues at coordinate 41,452,826 of CM020179.1, forward strand.
GCAAAGAAATTATTAGTTGATGAGAAAAATTAAATTGATAATACCATAATAGATGTTGGAAACAACACAGAAGGAAGGTGCCCAGTGAAAAAAAAGGTAGTATAAAGGACTAACCTGAATGCCCGGCTGAAGGAGTGACCAGTCAAAGCATGTTTTAGAGTCGCTGACATCTCCAGTGACAACCACTCTAGTAGTTTGCAATTGCATCAATGCCTTCTGTGACCGATGTCATGCTATATTCTCGAAGACAGTTGATCTGTGAATTGCAAATGATTCTTAGATGTTTCATAATTTCTCCAGTTTACTGAAATGAATGCAGATAGTTTACAAATCATGCCAGTAGATGTAGGTAATTTCTCTGTTAACATCAAAATAGTGCACTCATTTTGTTGAACATGCTCATCATGTCATAACACATCAACATGCTAATCCTTATTAAGTACTGAATCTCCTATTCTTGTGATTCTTGTATATTTATCATAGAGGCAACATACTGCAAGTTATGTTACCAGATGCAGGAGTTTCATATTTGAATAAACACATCCATATTCCATCCATAAACTAGTATACTAGTGCAAAAACAATCAAAATATTGCAACTGTCACCTGTATTATATCATCACAGCCTTGTAAGCTGCATCAACTGGACCTGTTCCAACTGCACATGCATCTTCATCTCCATCCGGACCTATCAGTTTGACAGTTGCTGTAGACAGACAAAGTGTTCTACAAGTTGCCTGCAAAAAGGCTTCATATCAATTTTAAAATTCAACTTTTCATTAGCCAAAAAGTAGTAAATTGTGGCAAAATTATACCTGTACATCAGCAAGGGACCAAAAAACCTTGGCTGAAATATCTCATCAGACAACAGCGGCCTCAATGTCTTCATCAGTTACACGCTACAATGATTTAAAGCACATAAGCTAGAAGTTATCAAAATGCTTTCTGCTCCACAGACAAAAAAAAAGGTTGAACATGTCACTCGAGCAACAGAGCACTCAGGAAAACTGGCACCTTTTTCTCTCTGCAACCTCTTTGTAGCGTTTAAAGAAATCCTCAAATTCCTTGTCAGTGATTTCATATCCAAGCTACAATTTGGATGACAAAGTATTGTTCAGCAACGATAACTGAAAAGAAGGCATTTAGTTCTAACTAGAAAATAAAGACAATTCCAATACCTCCACTAGTTTAGATCTCACAGCATGCCTTCCACTGAAAAAAAAAGAAGACAAGAAAGCATAATTATGAACTTGGAGTTGATAATCTCAAATCAGATTTAAGTCATAATTGCAAGCCTATCGTAAGTATTTGAGCAGGATTGCTGCATCAACCTCACCTAATATACAAGAGTAAAGATGAAAAAAAAATGTCAACCTCATTTATTCTAGAGAAGTACAGAACAACATATGATAACTAGATAAATAAAATGACAGGCCAGGTAGAGCTTTCCTCAATGTCAAGTGAGCAATGTTAAACCTAAAAATTAAAAAAAAAACAACAGCAAATTCACTAACTTTAAGCAAAGGATGTGCA